>BQNB010096663.1:0-23536 GCA_026074375.1 Tanacetum coccineum | reverse complement strand
TAGTAACCCATCGTTTCCTTTGGGTATCCTATAAAGATACACTTAACAGATCTTTGTTGGAGTTTGTCAGGCGTATCCCTCTTCACAAGCACCTCACATCCCATGACCTTTAAGTAAGATACCTGAAGAACTAGCAGTGCCAAATTGCTTCTTCTTCATAACCAACTCAACAAGGTAAACATGACAATTCCTTTTCCAATGACCTATCTCTTTACAGTGGTGGCAGGGGTCATCCTTTTTCGGGTGCTCTTTAGCAGAAGGTTTAGGGTTTTAGGCTTAGGGATATAACTTTTATTCTTTTCCTTGCCTTTACTTTTACCCTTCCCTTTAGCATTAAGCGATTTCTTATTGGCTTTCTGTATTCTACCACCTTGAATCGCCATTACTTGTGGTGTAGCAGCCTTTTTAGGTAAACTTTTCTCATACTCAATAAGCAGAGCATGTAATTTACCAATTGTCTTCCCCATGTTATGCATATTGTAGTTCCTTACAAATCCAGCAAAGTCACTAGTGAGGATATTCATGATTAAACCAACACTAAGATCTTATGGGAGCACATAACTAAGATGTTCTAGTTGCTCCACATATCCCTTCATCTTAAGTACATATGAGCTAATTGATTTCCCCTCCTCTTATTTGCAAGCATGAAAAGTTTGGATTAGGTCAAACCGCTCCACTCCAGCTTGTTTCTCAAACATGGATTTAAGCTCCTGAAACATTTTATAAGGTGGGGAGTTTTCGAACTGTCTATGTAGTTTGGGAGTCATACTTCTAAACATAAGACAAACAACCTCATTATGAGCATCATATATTGCATTCCATTTCGCAAGCACTTGAGCTTCGGAATCAGCAGCATGAGCAGGGAGAATATGATGTTCAATGACAGACAGTTTCTTTTCAACTCTCAAGACCAGCTTAGGTGAACGAAACCAATCATTGAAATTTGAACCAGAAAGTTTCTCTTTCAAACATCGACCTGAAAGCCGAATGGTTTATGTTTGAATATAAACAATTGATTTTCTAAGGTCTAGGATCCAACTTGACATACCACCATCACATCAGTTGATCTGCTAGCAATGGAGTATTCAAAAGGTAACTGACGATCAATAATTTCCACCGGTGCAATTCTTAGAACATTATAGGACTTACTTTATTACATTAATATACTAGTAATCATGTTACATTCCATCTATGCCTTGAGCATAAGATCTCACCATCTTACCCCGATTAAGTCGTCCAATCAAGAACTATGATTATGTAACACCAACGTCTCACGAAGTGTATAATCACCTTGGGGTTTCAATCCACATACGTCTCACGTGATGTAAAAGGCAATTGCAAGTGTTCTTACAAATTGGATGGCAACAACTTATTTAAAAAGGTATATATATTTGGTGTGGCAAATATGTACGAAGAAGCATGCATACATCTTCGTATTATAAGTTTTAATAAAAACTCTACTCAATTAAGTTATTTATTACGGTGTCTCATATTTTCTATACATCTCATGTATAAATAGTGATACCTCTAAAAATTGACGATTCAATCTGTGTTTTCAAATCTAAAGAATTCAAAATTTTACCGCGGGAAAAGATTAAAGAATGGTTAAAATCATTCAAACCCTAAACTATTCGCGTTTTCTAATTAATTGCAAGATATAAGGGATTTATAGAGTATAATACCTCGAACCCTTAGTGATATGCCTTGCAAATAAACAGTACTTTTGTAAATTTCGTCATTGATAAAATTTAACTCTTTAATTTAGAAAACACATTATAAACTTATTAAATTGCAAGTCTCGTCATGGGAAGTTAAGGTATGAGCCCTAACATTATAGATAACAACACCCAATTGACTCATAAGACTTCGCAATTAATAGGCTATAATAAATCTTATTTCATAGTTATTAGTCATGTTTATATTTTTCTTTTTCAAAAAACCCTTTTGTTTTTACTCAAGTCTCAACTTATAAAACAAACAATAATTATAAACCACTAATACACATAATATTTATTTAAACACTTAACAATTAACACATGCAATCATAGAACGATGATTCTAATTATCAAATAATTAACATATGTACATGTTCACATAAGGCTCATTTTTTCAATGAATCGGGCCACATACATCGATATAATCGATTGCGTAAGCCTTATATAAACATATACCACATAGCACATAAAAGCTGATAGAAAACTTCAGTCAACTTAAGAGCTTGGGTCTTCCCCAGCTTTTGCAGTAAACTACAAATATGTAGCTTACTGAATCGTGGATCTACCATAAAAATTTCATATTTTTTCGACTTACGATGAATATTTTATGAATTTTTTAGTGATAACGTGTCTTACAACTAAAAAAACTCAATCTTTTATGTCCATTTATGTTTTAATCATCGAATTGCATGTCAAACAATTAACAATTAACCCGAATATATATATCATATATCCATTCATGATAAACTTGCATGTGTTTATCACGGATAACCCATTAACAATTAATTAAATAAAAAACATCAATTAACAATTTAAACTATCGAATTTATCACATAAAATTAATTAATTACATACAACCTAGGGTTTTGTCTAATTAATTTTATCAACAATGAAGATCCAATCTTTATAAAAAAAATGCCCAAAGGGCTTTAAAAAAATTAACCAAGAACCCTAATTTGTCCAATTTTACTTCTTTGTAATTACAATTCTATACGATGGCTCGTGATGCCACTGTTGGGTTTTTACAACTAATTAACCATTTATAATCACGAGTACGCAGCGGAACATATAAACACGTATAGAATATGTAACGAACAAAGAATTAAGAGACGTGTACCTTTTAGCAATTAAAGAAACACCGTTCTTGAATATACGCGTGTGTATAATAAATATTACCACGCAAAACCACCTATGATCTAAAATAAGATCCCTCTACTTCAACACACACAATATGTTCGTAGCAAACAATTAAGTATGTTAGTACTAGTAGTGATAAGGCTAATCAAACCACCACGTTCTTCATGAAATCAACTATTGAAACCTTTATAGTTTCTTCTTGTCGAACAAAAAGCAAAACCGAAACCCCTTGAGGGTGTTTGGTCGATCGAGCAAAAGAGGGAGATAAGAAGAGAGTTTTAGGGTTATAGTTTTTCAAGTTATGAGAAAACTAATCATCCTAAGCCTCCTTTTATAGCCACCTAAACTTGGCTTGCAAGTTAAGCAATTCCACCTCCTTTTGGAGATTAAGAAGCTAATTGACTAAGGCAAGAAGAAAACAATTCCCACACTTACCTTTTTTCCATAATTAAATATTAGTCAATTATTTAACTATTAATGACTAATAATACTTTCAATTAAATACATATAAATATTTAACGCTCGTTTAAGCTTTATCACTAAATATATTATATTTAATATTTTTACTATAATTGTTTTACGTATTAACGTGTGCGTCCTCGTAGGCTCAAATAACATTCCCAGACATATATTATTATACGTGTACATAGTAGATTTGAGTAAATGGGATGAATGTGAGAAAAATAAAAAATAAAAATTTAAAAAAGGTTGAAGTTGAAGATAAGAATATTTTAATCGGTTTATTTTCAATGGACTGGAATTAAGTCGTCTGCATTTTCAAAAAATCACGAGTTAAACATGCAATATGAGCAAACCCGAGAACTGTTTTTGCAATTTGCTCTTTTTTTTGCAATTTGCTCTTTTTTATTATTAACCAGGTTTTCAACCCGCGCTTCGCTGCAGAGCGCGGGGTAATCTCTTACAGTTTTGATTCTTCACTAAGAGGGCATTGCTGAAATTTATGTTTCTGGCTTATGGCTTATTGTCTAATCGATCTAAATTCAATCACTTGTACGTCTAATAACTCAGCTTCCCTTCTCATCTGAAATTTATGTTTCTGGTTTATGGCTTATTGTCTAATCGATCTAAATTCAATCATCTGAAATTTATGTTTCTGGTTTATGGCTTATTGTCTAATCGATCTAAATTCAATCACTTGTACGTCTAATAACTCAGCTTCCCTTCTCATCTGCACCATAACTTTTACTTCAGTAATCCCTACTCGAGACATGGTTGCCTGGTCCGCATACCCGATTTTCAACTTCCTGCACGTGCACTCCATCACGAAGTGTAGTCGGTAAATGCTATGAAACAATAGATCAAGATCATTAGGTGAAGTGACCACTGAACATGAGAGCCGGGATTCTTGCGTTAACGAACACGTTAATAACCCAAACAGCTCCACTAACATTCATATTTTTTCAAAGACCACATATAGAGCAAAGATTCAAAGCAATGAAGTAAAAGGTTCTAACTTACAGCGATTAGAGATATTGATCGATGATACATAAAATGAGGATATGGTGTGCATTACAACTTAGGGTGTTTGGCATTGCCTTTAAAACTGTATATGTGCAGCAGACCTGGAGCACTTAAAAACTTCTACTGATCCTAACAAACTTCAGTTGATCTTCAAATCATTTCGTATCAAACTTTCTTTTGGACTTTTAATTGATATCGAGTTTATACAATAGAGTGAGAAGAGTAGCAGCGGCATCATTAGTCCACATGCCACACTCACTCAGCGTCATCAGTTGTATCAAGGCTTTCTCTCTTTTGGAGAGTTTTAATAAAGCGTTGCTTTTCCAGGAAAAAAAACTAAATGAACGCTCAAATTCTTATACATGATTACACGAAGTAAGCATCTTACGCTAAAGACCTCAACCAACCAAGAATTCCAAGGAGACCAGCATCTAATACCAGTGACTTCTTTTTAACTCCTGCAAGTAATAAATAGAGATTAAAACAGTTAGTTACAACTTAGTTTTAAAAAATTACTATAGTTTAAGCTCTGATATCCAAATTTTTATTAAATGAATGTTATACCAGGAAACTACAAAATTAAATTTTAACATACTGAAATACACTTACCAACGTCTACAGCTACTCGATGTGCACACATGACTCCTGAGAAAGCTACAACTATAACACCTTGTCCTGGAAAACAACTATCTCCCACACAATATCGATCGTTTATAGCCTACCAGTAAATGGTCTTCACTTGTCACACCCCAGTGATGTTAACCAAGTATATAACAGGAAAGTTCTTCAACGTATCGGCCACTGAAGAAAGCACTTGATCCATCTGCAGATGAACAATCATGGTGACTGAGTAAGATTTCTGAAAGTAAGTACATATTCAAAGAAATCATCATTAAATAAAAGACGGAAAATGGTTTATAGTGCTCGCGTGGTCAACATAATATACGTTATAAGGTGGACCAGTTTGGATATGCACCCAAATCCTAGATTCCTAATGTTGTGTAAAGTGAAATGCAATTGCTTTGTAATCAAAAGCGCCAAAATGAATGTCTTTGTTTAAAGATAAACTACATAGTAACAATATATGTTATGAACTAATCTCGACGTCTCGCTATAAAAAACTCCATCTACATTATTTGATATACATCGAATAACAGCCGTTTATTACCTTTAACAGTGGACTTCGTATGGTGCATTGCTTTTTCCATAAACAGAATCAAAGCCTTCAGTTTCTGTATCAGAAATGACTCTTCTGAATCTTCTAGGACCAGTAGGAGTCATGTGTGAGCTTGCATCAGAAACAACAACTGATCGTTCAAACGGTGCGATAGGTAATGTATTTTTCATTTCTGCAAATAAGCAACTGTTGCATAAATATATAATTTACAATGAACTCTAAAATTTAGAGGAGAAACTATTATTCAAACATCGAGTACATCGTGTGCCTTAAGAGAGTGTTTGGCATTGAGCTTTTATAGCGATTATGTGATAGGAAGAATAAGATAAAGAGATGGTATTTCAATGTGCTGCTATTTCATTTAATCAACTAGAGGTGGAAAGATGGTCAAGTTGGGTGGGTTGTGGAACGGGCCAAAATACATTTGGGTTGAAACTGGTTGTTTCTTAGGGCGGCTCGGGACGGGTTGACTCACAAATATATCATGTCTTTCTATACAACATTGTTGATTCAGCTCCTAAACCCATTAACCATGTTGTACAGAAGTACCTATGTGCGTAAGGTGGAAGAAGGTTGTTTGTTTTGTAACAAATTACGAATATACACAAATTTTCCTATTATTATACTCGCTTGAAAAAAAGTGATATTTTTTATCTTGAAAGCTCAGACTTAGATGTGTATTTAAACATAATTTAGCCATCTTTTTTAATATATTTGATTGATGAAAATCCCATTACACGAAGTTCCCAATACCGTTAAAAATGGTAGCTCATTTCCTAGTTATTTCAATAACATATGTTGCATCAGAAGCTACATAAAAGTATGTTCTAACTGATAACTATAACTTTTTATGACAAATGGGTTCAAACAAAGATTACCATAGGTTATGACCATTCTTGTGCTTGAAAATGACTGTTTCTTGAAATAACTTTCGCTCCTGCTCCTGCTCCTTACGCTCCTCGACGTTGCGGTTATACTCTTCTTGACTTGAAAGCCTTTCTTGTGTATTCCTCAGCAGGATTGCGTTTTCCTCTTCCCCAGTTTCTTGTAAAATGAATTATACGATTAAAAGTAAAAGGTGGGAATGTATTAACATAATTAGATATAAAAAGAAAAATTAGGAAACTCATTACCTCAGTTAGTATAATGAACCAACAAAAAAGCTCTTCCATTTAAACTCAAAATGTTACTAAATGATGATGAGATAAAAAAAATAAAACAGATGAGGGTCAGGCAGGTTAAGTATTAAAAAACCGTACACATACGCCATGGCTGCGAATCTAGTAGTTTGCCATGCCAAGTTGTGAACGTTCACGGTCTAACCTGTTTAGATTCATCACAACCTCTTTATAAAAACAAATTGCAGCATCGCTTTCGAGTTACAGATCTTTGTAGATCTTCCCACGACAATGCATTGTTTTGACTCGTTCAAAATCAAGAAACAGTACAATGATAGTTAACTATGAAAACGACGTATATACATTAACAAAAAACACGCACCAAACACATACAGCTCACTACCAAGCCTGTGAAACATGAACAACATCACACAATAGTTGCAAATTTCTTAAGCTCAGATCCGCTGTTTTGGGAACCACTCGACACACTGTATGTGGCTGCAACCATGGTGTAGCTGTGGTCGCCCCGCCAAAATACAGGTGTTTGTAACCCGAGGCTCACAAAAACGCAGAAGGTCATCATCATCGCCTACTGTTTATATCGTAGTGTTCATAGAAAAGGCAAATTGTTTTACGCCTTGCATTATGAAACTATACGTTATAAGTTATAAATATCGCCTGAAAATGCTATCCGCGCCGACCCGATGAGATTTAATAATTGTATCCGGTTCTTTTTACCCCGCTACGTGTCTTCACACACTCCTGCCACTAATCCCTCATCTCATCTTTCTCTCTCAAAAAAATCTACCTCTCCACTTATCCATCACCTACCTCTCCATCTCTCTTACTCTCTCTTAGTTTCGAAAGTAACAATGAAAATAATAAAAATTACGCCAACACGGATTACAATAATGCTACCAACCAAAAAAGCTTGTATGAATCCTGAGCCACAAAACCGCAGCTAAAGAGAAGGGTGAACCCGCCCTGGCTGCAAATCTAAGAATTTGCCTCGCCAAGATACAAATAACCTTAGACCTTTTATTTTTAACGGCAACATGTAAAAAATGTATCATTAACAACCTTACAATTACCAGGAACTCCGGCCCAACTCGTTGCGTAACCCATCTCATTTTTATACCCACCTTATCTCTTGGGAAATCTGAGGTTTTGTCGCGGAACCTAATTAATAAGCCCCGGAGTAGAATGATGATGAATAAGACACTGAAATATGAGGCTCGGATAGGTGAACAATCGAAAAAAGAGGATACATCCGCCATGGCTGAAAATCTAGTATTTTGCCTCGCCAAACGCGAACAATCTCAGCTTTAATCGTATGCACCAAGACTCATCACAACCTCCTGAATTTCCATTTACATCTCATAAAAAGAGTAATTGGGTACACCTGGATCACGTGAAAATAGCCTGCAAAGGCGGGGTCTGAAATATTACGGTTTGTCCCGTAATTTCATTCCCAGAACACACATTAAGCGAATAGGCAGCTCAATATTTGTGTTCATAATCAAAGCCAATGTGTGTTGGCATCCTCCTTTTCCCGTTTATCAGTTTTCTCAAACATGTACGAGTAAAACACGTGAACCACAAATAACCATAACTTTCAAATTCACCCGTCATAGCAATCGTAAGCAAAAGACACTGAATGAGGCTTAGATAGGTAAACAATCTAAAAAAGAGGATACATCCGCTGTGGTTGCAAATCTAGTATTTTGCCCCGCCAACACGCAAACAATCTCAGCTTTAATCGTATGCACCAAGACTCATCACAGCCTCTTGAATTTCCATTTACATCTCATAAAAAGCGTAATTGAGTACACCTGGATCACGTGCAAATAGCCTGCAAAGGTTGGGTATAAAATATTACGGTCTGTCCTGTAATTTCATTCCCATAACACACATTAAGCGAATAGGCAGCTCAATATTTTTGTTCATAATCCAAGCCAATATGCGTTGGCATTCTCCTTTTCCTGTTTATTTGTTTTCTCAAACATGTGCTAGTAAAACACGTAAACCACAAATAACCATAACTTTCAAATTCACTCGTCATAGCAATCGTAAGCAAATGCATGCCAGTATCAGCAATAATAATGATCTTTAACCAAAACATTCCTGCGTACGCGTTCGTGGAGGTCGCTGAGGCGAGAGATCCTCGCACTCAACCATCCGTCCACCCTACGCAGCAAGAGCAAATTCAAAGGCCTCAACAGTCTCAACCAATTTTAACATGCTAAAAAATTTACCAAAATAGGTAAACTAAGTTTTCCCCCAATTATAATTATAAATTTACATAAAAGCCAGCAGATTAAATGCAAGCCATTTAATGCAAGGAGCTGCCGGAACCCGCCAGCATCAGCAGTAATAATGATCTTTAACCAAAGCATTCCTACGTACGCGTTCTTGGAGGTTGCTGAGGCGAGAGATTCTCGCACTCAACCACCCGTCCACCATACGCAGCAAGAGCAAATTCAGGGGCCTCAGCAGCCTCAACCAATTTCTACATGCTAAAAAATTTACCAAAACAGGTAAACTAAGTTTTCCCCCAATTTATCACACCTAAAAGAACAACTCTTGTAGCAACCATTTACTCAATCACACATAGTAACCCGAAGGATTACAAACGGATTTTTTTGGATTTAATCACCAAAAACACAAACCAAGAGTGGGCCAACACAAAATTAAATCAAAAGTAAGAACTTACTAACCCCAGAAGCAAATAATCTCATTAAAGAACCAAACCTGAACAATCGTGACAACCCCACAATAAAATCGTCACAACCCACAATAAAATCAGGTTATGCAGCCATATTATTGAAAGTTATACAACTAATCAACATATAGTCTCATCAGCCGCAAGAACCCAACGAAACCACCATGGCAAAGTTACCTAACCCAACATGCAGCCACAGAGAGAGAGCACCATTGCTATAATCTCTCACTCTCTTATTTTTAAAGAGAGGGTAAGAGAGATGGAGAGGTAGGTGATGGATAAGTGGAGAGGTAGATTTTTTTGAGAGAGAAAGATGAGATGAGGGATTAGTGGCAGGAGCGGGTGAAGACACGTAGCGGGGTAAAAAGAACCGGATACAATTATTAAATCTCATCGGGTCGGTGCGGATAGCATTTTCAGGCGGGTTTTCAGATGGATTTTCAGGCGGGTTAAGCGGCGGGTCAGGCGGGTCAACCCGGTCAGCGAGAAGGAGCATTAATTGCGCATTTATAATTAAACAAGGTTTGTAACCCGCGCTTCGCTGTGAAGCGCGGGGGTTGACTCGTCGGAGAGGGTATTTTGTAATTTTTTTAGAAATTAGGATAGTTATTTCTAAAAAAGTCTAAAGAAATAAACGTTGAGAATAACAGCATATTTACATTATTTATATATAGTTAAATACTACGCAATTCAAAACAAACGAAGAATTCCATCGTAATAGAGCCAAAAGGAACTTTCTATAACTTTGTGGCTTTTTTCGGACTAAAGATTTAGATCCCTTGCACTTAGAAATATAGAGCCACTACACGATGTTATTGCAGTACAAAGTGAACCTGCAAGAAAAAAATTAACGGTTACAGACTATAGTTTTCTCCTTGTACTCTACGCTACATTTTGACTTTACTGGTCAACCATATATGATTGAACTTAAATTGGTACCCATTTAGTCACCATAATTGAACAACATTGTTCTGTCTATAATCGATAAATAAAAATAAAGACATCAGATGTCTTCTTTAGCTCTATTACTTTTTACAAATGGATGTTACATATCACTTATTATACAAACTAACGTTTATGGTACTGTTTTCACTCACAGATTGTACAGTACCTTTGTCTTAATATTTTTTTATTGCTAATCAACAGTAAATTTATTACTAAATTAATTCCACTAACAAAAAAAGCCAGTTTTTTAATCTAAGCAACAGTAACTAAACCATTAAATAATTACTCTCACTTGGTGATGAAACACGTACTCATACTTTGAGGAGACGTGTTCTTTCATTTAGGTATGCTTCGTCTTTCTCTAATCCAACACATAAAAAAAATACGCACACACATAACTCATCTCTCTCTCTTCTCTCTCGCCTGAAACCATCCACCGCTTTTTTTTAATCGGCTGCTGCATAATTATAGGTATGTTTTTGTTAAAGATTTTTGGTGTTGCTGATTTTTGTGTGTAATTTGTTCTAATTCCTTCATGTGTTTGTTTTTTGTAAGGATTAAGAAACTGTAAAAAATATTGTTTTTATATAGTTTGGTACAGTTTTTTAATGTTGATTTGTTTGTGTGCTTATTGAGTTCAAGAATTTGTGATATTTGATATGGGTTGCCATTTAGTTAGTGGATTTGGAGTTTTTATTGGTTGATAAGTGTTGTTTTTGTTATATGTGTTGTTTTTATGGGTTCTTGGGTTCATGTTGTTTTCATTTTTGTTTTCAAAATGTTGAATTTACAAAATGGAGCAGCACTACTGACGACAATTACAGGTTGATAAAGATATTGAAGGTGAATTAGGAAGTGCGGTTATGGTTGGTGGAGTGAAAAAATGTTGTTGATTTGGTGCATACCATGTGTTTGATGAATGTCTTAAGAGAATTGTGTTTGTTGTAAGTTCCCTAACTGCTTAGATTTGGCATCATAATTGATTTGCGATTTGTAATTTTCTCTTCTCTTGGCAGCAAAACATATAATGAACCGGTTCATGATCAACCTTTATCAATATCTGTGTGTAAGTTTATTGAGGAATACCGAGGGTGCAAATTTTGAGTATTTGAAAGCAATGAGAGCATTGAGGGCATTGAAAGCATTGGTGAAGTTGCAGGCTGTGGTGAGAGGTCATTGATATGAGCTCAGGTACGTGCACGTACATTGCAGGCTCAAATCTTTGATGCAACCACAAAGCTAACATCTCATTTTCACCATCATGTAAGCCTTCCTGACCTTTCTTTATTCATACTTTTATCTGACTTATGTTGTTTTGTTAAGGGTGTTTGGATTAGCTAATTTCTCATCTTATGAGCTAATTAAGCTTTTTGAACAGCTTATGAGCTAATTTAGTTTTTTGAAATCTGAAGAGGTTACCTTTTTTTTAGCTTACATGGTTGCTTAGTTGAGCTTATGGCACCACATGTTACCTGGCTTGAACAGGCCAGGAAGTTTGATTGCTTATATTGTGCGCCTTCACTTAGGATACGTAAAAATAAACTCGATTATTTTGTAATTTTTGAGCATTGGGTATAATTGTGGGTATTTGTTGAAGCGTAGAAAAGTTTTGGTGGTTCCGGGAATGCCTAAATGTATTTTATTGCGAAACGTAAACACTTTACGTAACCAATAAAAATAAAATGAACAATGTTAATAATTACCCTCAAAATAATTACTTAACACTTGGTTGATGTAAACATTTAATTGTTTGATGCCCGTTTACATTGAATGATCGTTTTTAGCTTACGCGATTTAATTTATCGTTGGAAATTAAAGTGAACGCGTAAAAGTTTATAATAAATAATTGGATGTTCATTGAAGTAAAAAGGTGTGAAAATGTGAGTTGTTACAACTGCAAGTAACAAAAATGAAATTCCTAATTTTCTTGATGAAACTTATTTTGTCTTTGGAGAAATGAAATTTTAAGATTATCTAATACGAATTATATGTGATGTATCTTTAGGCGTGGAGACAATGGAAAGGCTAGCAACATTGAGTATCGCTATGAATTTGGTGACATATTTTACATTTGACAGGAACTATGCATTTTCGAAATGCTTGCTTCGCAAACGATGTCACCAATTTTTTGGCTACCTCCTTCATGTTATGTTTTCTTGGTGGTTTTGTTGCAGATACTTTTCTTTGGCGGTAAACATCTAATTCGGTATCACTTGACAGATAAGTTCAGATATTTAAGATCTTATAGATGGAACTCTTATTTCATTTTATGATTTTTATAGGTACCTAACACTTTCCATATTCGTTGCGCTTCAAGCCACAATGACTTATTCCTTAAGTCTATTTTTTAGATATTTAAATGAAAAAAAAGGTGCGCTACTTTTAGGTCAAACTGTTTGTTCTCATGATCACATAAGTCTGTTCCTTATGGTTGTGTCTTTTTTTGACATATAATAGCAAAAATTAAATCAAGATGATGAGTGTGCATTGGTACAATGGTAAGTCTGTGTTATTATATGTATTATCCTTAATGGTTGATTTGACCATTAGCGTTTATAAACCTAATACAATAATGAAAACACATCCTTTTATATATAAAGCAACTATAAAAACTAACAAATCCATGGACAATTGTTTCATGAGTAGTTAACCATATCTATTCTTATAATGAGAAAACCTAATCTGCTTTCAGTATGCATGGTTGTGTATAGTCTGATATCAGTATGAGATTATAACCATATCTCAAATAACCATATCTCGATTCCTGCAAGCATATATACACATGTAACTAAGTGACGGACCCTGATACGTTGACCTTTATGCTAACAAGGTCAATCTACCATGTTGTGTGTCATCTGCAACGCTTTATTTATGTTAGATTTGGTCTACTTTTTCAAATGTGTATACAGTCTGATTTGTGAATGGTGATTTAAATTTGACTTTAAATTGATGTTTTGTTTGTGCACTTGAACTTATAGTGCAACTATTTCATTTGCAAAGTTGTTCAACTTTTCTATATTAATTAAGTTGGCGATATTTGAATTTTTTTTAAACAGGGTTGGCTAGATGTGGCAAGAGTTGTAGATTGCGATGGATGAATTATCTTCGACCGACCATGAAACGTGCGAAATTTAGTAAGGAAGAAGAAGATCTTATTGACAAGTGGCATAAACAAATGGGAAACAAGTATGTGATCCATTCTTACATATATTCTTACCTTTCATATCATTTTTGAGTTCGGCCATTTGGCTTGGTTTAGTTTGTAAGTAGATAAAGTGTCGGGGGATCTATTATAATCTTTTTCTTGCAAATGTTAGTTTGTCGTGGCCCAGTTGATCATACAAATTAGAGGTGCGAGGATCATAGAGAAAGCGGTTAGAAATCTATAACACAATTTGACCGAGTTTACAGAACTAAAAATTGGAACCAATGTCCATATCACATTTTGCCAAAAGACTTGAATTTTTTGTAAATTGTTTCAGTTACGCTCATAAAACTTTCTATGATTTTTGGCAGATCGTCAGCTATTGCTGCAAATTTGCAAGGAAAAAGTAATAACGAGATAAAGAACCATTAGCATATCCACCTCAAAAAGCGCG
This sequence comes from Tanacetum coccineum, assembly GCA_026074375.1. Lineage (NCBI taxonomy): Eukaryota > Viridiplantae > Streptophyta > Magnoliopsida > Asterales > Asteraceae > Tanacetum > Tanacetum coccineum. The sequence goes on along the minus strand of BQNB010096663.1, from coordinate 9,641 downwards.
CCCCTAAACATGTACTGGATGTCTTTAAAAAGAATAACAACCCGCTTTAGTTGAGCAGATTATGCAGTTTAACAGTCAAACTACAAGTGGCGTTTCAACATCTAGCAATAATGTCCTTTCCAATGAGTCAATGTCATCTCATAGACTATCAAACAAGTCACTGGGGTCACAAAGAGTTTCTGATGATTCGTCATCACATTCCTCGGGTATAGAGAGACGACAATTTCTATTTTGATTTGAATCGAGAATATGCGGAGACACTAGAGGAGGAACGCAGTTAAAGGATATCATACAGATGAAGTTGAAGTAACTATTACAAAAGAGGTAAAGTTCAAGATTATTTCAATTCTTTTTGTTTTGTATATGAGCGATTCCTTAATGTCCATATCGGTTTGTTATTTGTTTCTTTCGTTCTTTAGAATTTGTTTGCGAAATTCACATGTGTTGGACAAAAAATACGAGTTAGGTATAGCAAGTTCATATCATGATGGACTGATGTTTAATATTATACAATTTGATGATCCTTTCCTTACAAGTAATAGATTAAGAGTTTTGTTTGTTAAGTTTGTGAACAACGGCAACTACAAAATATGTTCTACTGTCCTTGACAAGTACACACAAATGACAATTTGAAAGCTCGCGCTAACAACTATAGGCCTAGCATACTACCACAACGTCCCTACTGGACCAATTTTGAGAGGGAATGGGTTATGTTTTACTCCACCCATTTTCCGAACAAGAATACTTTACCTTCTTCACACATTGCCTTTTTAGGATACACTCGGTCCTTATCATAGACATTTTTGTACACTTGCAACAGAAGCACTGTCACGCTATCATTTTCCAGTTGTTAGGAAATCAAACCTATGTTACTGTCTACATGTTTGTTTTATCATTGTGAGATTTGAAGTTTATTTTATGTGAAGGCTTAGAGTTTAGCGGTCAAGACTATGAGACATAACAACAAAGAAACTTTTGTAACAAAAAACGCTCTATACAAAAGACGCCGCAGCGAAGCGCGGGTATCAAAATCTTGTTAAAGACATCACATGTCATTCACTCTCTGTTAATATCTAATTAATCACTATTGTTCTTTGCCTAATTTATTACAAATGAAATGGATGCTGCATATAGGAACGCAACATTGATCTACATCTTATAAGGTGTAAACTTTTATATTCATTTCAAAGATTTCAAATATTAGATATAACTGGTAGCTTAGAATATTGATCAAGCAATGTCTTTGTCATGCCCACCAATGTTTCATAAAACTTCTCAACCCTTAAGAGGAGCAAATAAGCAGTTTGGAGTCTAGAGTGTTTGGATAATACAATTAACTTCTGCTTATTTTTTGGGTTTACGAATATTCAGTTTGAAGCATACCTTAGGTGCGGGAATCTCTCCCTTTTTATCAAGATATCGAATTACCGTTCCAAAAACCAGCACATCAACGACCGTATGGAATGATGCTACCGGGCTTTTTTGGCATACGTGCTTTAAACCGGTACTTGTAGGCATTTCCATGTTCATTGCAAATGAAGTTAAGGAATTAGAGATTCGTTTAGCTCGACCTTTTAATAAGTGATATTACTTATTTACATTTACACCATATAGAAATTTCAGCTCCAAAGTGTAGCTACTTGTGTCAAACATATTAACAAACAAAACATAATTTCATCTTAAATAAACACATTGAAATAACCTCCCTATCCAAAACAACTTATTCTACCACAAAATAGCAGATATGCATAATAGTCACTTTTGTGGTAACCATGAAAATACAACGATAAGGGACAGATGTCATCCCAAAACACAAACTAATAATAACGTAATCGAGTAAATTATAACTAAATAAACCCTTACGTTTTCGTATGATAACGATAATCTACTTATGTCATAACCATAATCCTTTGGTTGTATCTAATATAATAACGTAATCCTCAAGGTTTTGTTTAGTTAAAGCGTAAATCGTGTAATCGGAAATTATCTCATATATCAACTTAAGAAACCAAGCACTTTAGGCTTAGAAGGTATATACGACACCGTACATTCAAACTAACTATAGTATCGTGAATCATGCTAACATTGGCGTAAAATGCCTCAAGTCTATAGTATTAACAAACATACAAAGGGGTGTTTGGCTAAATCTATTTTCATGTGTCTATCAGTTTACAATGTTCTTATTAGCTTATACCAAGCTATTTAATGCTTACCCAATGTCACAAACCAAATAGTAGAGATACATTCATAGATCATCTCCATTGAACGCGTCGTTTGCCCCTAATTTTGACCAATCAGAGTCGTCATGTGAAACAAAAAACAAATTTTGCAGATTATGAGACTAACAACACTATATGATTGATACGTTCAAATAGTATACGTAATATACTAAAGTATAAGAAATTCACTAATAATCCTTGAGGACAAAGATTAAAAGTAAAAATTCACACGAAAATATTGTACGTTAACCGGTGAGTGTTCACCGGGTCGTTTATACCCCAAGAATCGTGAAATTGAAACTCCGTTTTTTATTTGGACAATGATTTGAATTGGTTTCAGACTTTTTGAATTGGTTTTCTATTTCTACAATTAAGAACACATAAAACATTCAAAGAAAAACAATTAAGCATAAAAACAATGAAATTAAAGAAACGCGACAATAAAAACCTAAATTATCTAAAATTAAACCTAAAATGATTTTTTTACTTTTCCTAATCCTAATTACTAACTTGTAAGAAAAAGCTAAGGAAATCCTAAACCGAGGGTGCTTAAAGTAAAAAAATGAAGAAAGCGAGAACGGGAATCAAATCCCGTTCTTTAAAAAATGAAATTCTTAAATTTTAACCCTACGAAAGTAAATTTAAATTCTATAAGACCTAAATGACAAAAGAAAATTTTCAGAAAAAGAATTTTATTTTTTTGATTATTTTTCTATTTTTTTATGATTTTTAAAAGTTTTTAACTAAATAAATGCAAGAAAAATATAAAAGTGTGAAAAAAAATCCTAGAAAAATACTAAAAATAGCTGATTATGAATAGAATGCAGGAAAAATAAAACCTACAAATAAGCTAAGACGGATAAGCCTAGAAAAAGCTAATTAGCACTCGAAGTGCTTATTTATAAAAGGGTTCAAAAAGATATTAAAAGAATTAAAGGTGCACCCTTGGACGTAAAAGTCCCAAGGGCGCAGTGGTGTGAGTGTGTTGTGTGGAGACGTTAAAAGGGTTGAGGTGGGTAGAGGTCAGGGGTTCGAGCTTTGCTCACCCCTGATTTCCCTACTTCCCCTTTTTTTATTTTGCAAAATTTTTTGAAATGAAATTATAAATCTACTAAAAATAAGCAACTTTTAAAAAGACAACTTTTTTCAAATTCAAAAATAAGCTAGATAACAGCTTTTTAAACAGACACAAAACACTTTAACACTCTTTTTGCTTTTCAACAAAACTTGAGTAAAACATTAATATAAGCTAAATCTTAAGTAAAATAAGCTATTACTACTCTAATATTAACCTAATAAGAAAGTTTGAGCAAGAAATAAGTAAAAGGAACAAGCTATAAGCTAAAAAGAAGAAAATAAGCACTTAGATTAAAAACAGTTATCAAAACAGACAAAAGGGCATCTTTGAGCTTATTTTTAAACAAACTAAAGGATCCTTATGGCAATAAGACTTATATCACCTTAAACCTTGACCTATAAGCTATCTAAATCAGCATTCAAAAGGAATTTTGAAATCCAATTAAGCTATGAAAAAGCCAATTGAAAAAGCTACTTATGTTGTTTTACTCTATTTTTGGTTTTTTATAAAGAGACAAAGTGCTAACTTAAAGACCTAAAACAGATTACTAAATAAGCTACTTATCACAAATTAAGCTTGAACAGATTTCAAAACTTAAAACCAAAAGTGCATGCCTAAGGTCTTGTATTCTACACTTTAAAAATACCAAATTAAATGCGAAATGAGTGACAAATTCAACTTGAGCAAGCTTGAGCTTAAAATCCTTATACAACTGAATTTATTCTAACAGATTCTAAACACTACTTATAAACTTTGATTAAAACTGACTGAAACTAACACAGACCTTAAATCAAGATCTAAAACTGAAATATGAAAGATCCAAACTAACTAAAGTGGTAAGAACCACTACCAGTACTAACTTGTGGTTAGTACCGGTTTTGATCCAAACACCCCTTTAAGAAATTTGGTTTCATATTTAGCTTAAGAAAATGAAAGTTAAGGCTTAACATACTAAGACCAGATAACAACAAGCTTATAACTCACCTTATTAACAGATTTAAGCTACTAAATAAGCAGAATCTATAAGCTAACAAGTAATGCTACTATTTTTGGTTTTTTCAAATTGTTTTATAACTATAACTTGCAAACTGAAGTTTAATCTAACAAATGATTATAACAACCATTAAACAACTATAATAAGCATGATTAAGCAGATTTAAACTTTAATAAGCAAACAATAAGCATGTTTAAACTAAATAGCACAATATGGCTAGAAAATTAAAATGACAGCAAGATATTAAGAGAAAGAAAAGAGAATAGTACCTCCACCTCAGCTAAACAGAGGTGAATGCTTACTTTAGAGCTTATAAAAGCAGCTTAAGCTTAATCTAAAATCCTAGTCTAATCCTAACTTCTGACCCTCAAAAACTATTACCAGCTTGAATACTATAAGCAGCCATCCAATTCCATTAGTATTCAAGCTTATTTGAGAGATTTTATGTAGCTTATGAGTAATTTGAGCTTATGAAACAGTAAATAAGAGCTTATTCAAATCATTAGTGCAAATATGTAAGAAAAAAAACATAATTGACAAATGAATTTAAATGAAAACAACTTTTATAGATAAGATGAAATAAGTACAAACTTTTGAAAAGGAAATTACATTTATTAAAGACAATAAGCTGAACTTACATGAAAAATAAGCTAAAATTAAACTACAAGCTACTATTAAAAACTACTCCTAGATATCTCTGTGAGTAAGTGAGCTCCTCTATTTATAGGGCAAGAGTGAAGGTTTTAGGCTCTTTTACACGCTCCTTGGTAGCTTTGATCCTGGCCCTTTGTTTCTAACTATCATTGGATGCTGATTTGTGGCCATGGATCAAAATATGAGCACACGGATTGCCAGCGTGGCAATCCCGATTGTTTGGAGCTGTGTGCTTCTTTTGTACTAAATTCAGTGCAAATTCCTTCATTTTGTGTGTTTCTTTATAGATTATGTGTCCTTCCTTGTGTAAGAATGAGCCAATCATAGCTTTTGAGTGTTGTTTTGGCTGCTGAGCTGAAGCATAGTACTAAGCATCTTTTGTGGCCATGTTGGACGAGTATGGGAGTGGGTTAATTGCTCTTTAATTGAGTTAATTTGAGGATGGTGAATTGGGGAGGATGAATGAACAGTAAAAACTAAAACTCGCGCCATTTCTTTTTATTTGTTTTGTTTGACTGAGGGAATTTGGGGCGTTGACTTGGATTAATAAAAGGGTTTGGGCTGGTTTAAATATGGGCTTGGGTAAAAGGGTTTGGTTAAGTAGATAACGACCGTTAGTCTTTTTAATATAAAAGGACTAACGGTGTTATTGTTTTAAGGACCATAGGTGAAATGTTTTAACATACAAGGGCTGTTTTGGAATTTTCAAGGTTTTGTCATTTTGTGGTTGACCAAAGCTTGACCATGGTTGACTTTTGTTGACCATTGATTATACTTTCCCGTCTCTTGTGTACTCGTTCCGTCTCGTGTTCGTTTTTGCCCGGTTTTGGCTCTTTTCTTGTGATATTTGCAATATCCGTACCTTCACATTCATAAAAGACAAAGTACACATATACAAGCATAATTATACACATTTTCATCTTTTTAGGGTCATTTTAGGTAAAAAATAGATATGTTATTTCTCACATATCAAAATTCCCCAAACTAAGTGATTGTCGTGTCCTCACGCAATATTATATGCTCTAAAACCAAATACTCCAAAACCTCCCCAAACTAATCCTTTGAAAAGTAGCAAAGTCTTTTGTGGGGAGAGTTAAGAAATCACAAGTTTTAAAACACCCCGTTTCCCCATTTTTCAAAACTTTTCCATTTTTATGATTTTCATAATTTACAACTTACAACTTATTCATGTGTGACATAATGTATTGCTTTCATTATTCATTGATAACTTTTAGGATCACGGAACAAAAAGCACAAAAAGTGTCCAAATGGATAAATTCATCGTCCCTGACTTTCACCTCTCCAAGCCAAGCTTAAAAACAAGATCATTGTAAAATACAAGTTATGATGCTAACACTACTCATAAAAGCTAATTGTGTACTTACTTTTCCTCCCTTATTCCTAATTTTGTATCTCAAGATTTTATTTAAGTCATATACCCGAAGGCTCTTTAAGACTTTTATTTCGATACTTATTAATTCCAAAAATAAAGCGTAACGGTTAAAAACGCAATAATTAGCTCCTAGCCCTTTTCAAAAGATCAAATGTCATCAAGATTAAAGTCCACATCGAGGCGACCAAAATTTGGCTTTTATTAGGTTACTTAAGCAAGGCACCATTCATGTCATATACCCTAAGGCTCTTTAAGACATAAATGGACCAATCTTATTTGCACCATATACCCTAAGGCTCTTTAAGGTACAAACAAGACAAAAATTAAGCAACAATATCCATTCCATATACCCTAAGGCTCTTTAAGGGATAAGCAAAATATTTATTCATGTGATACATATAGTATGCCAAATTAAGTATTCCTGATGTGTACTCATCTTGATCACAAAGGAACTAAAGAAAACTTCCATTAACTAATTATTAACCAAAAAACCGCACAACTCTATTTATTAAACAATTATATATAAAGGTGAAACAAGCTAATGGGAGAAAAAGCCACAATTAACACTTATGAGCCTTAAAGAAATCAAACTATTCTATGTTTATCATCAAAACTTACATTCTACTCTATCATTTCTTGTTCTTCACAATTTAAAATTTCTAAGAAAGAAACTCGTGAATACTTAGCCTAATAAATCGATCTTTGCATATTTAAAATCAATTATGGGAACTTGCAAAATCTTGACTTTTTTAAGCTAGACTTGCGTTTGTATAAAAGATTAGCAAATTTCAATCTATTTACGTTAAGGAGAAAAACTAAGCTATAAAACCGGTCGGGTCAAAATTTACTTTTGTTCTCACCAACGGAAAGCCTACATTCGTGTCAATTTTATATATATATATATATATATATATATATATATATATGAACAATAAACTATATATTAAGACTTAAAAATTTAAATTTTTTGCGGGAAAACGGGGTACGTGAAAACAACGAGCAAAAGTAGGTAAGATCATATCGAATATATACTACCCCATACTAAAATTAAACATTGTCCTCAATGTTTCCTAGTCTAAGGCTCAAAACCCCATACTAGAACTCAAAAAGTCGAATGCATAATCCGAGCATGGAGAAAGTATCACAAAAATCTTAAGCTGTTTATCAAGTATGCTACAAGATAAATGTTAGTCGATAATAATCTAGGATATCGGATTTCCCCAAACTAATGGCAAGCAAAGGCTAGGAAGCTCGAGTGAACCGGGACAAAACACCGAACACGAGAGTCTTCAAAAAAAATTTTGGGTCAATCCTACAAACAATCACAAGCACAAACAACAAGAATCGGAAGAGTACAAGCCTCCTCACATCACATTAGAAATAAGAAAGAAGAACAATGGATAAACATGGGGTGCCTCCCACGAAGCGCTTTGTTTTTTGTAACCGAGTCACATAGCTTAACTCGATCCCCGCATTCATTCGTCCTTGGAGAAAGTTTGGAGATCCGGGACTACCTTTGATGGTATATCCCCTCCGAAGTAATGCTTCACACGATGACCATTCACCTTAAAGTTTGGACCATCGGGTTGAGATAACTCGATGGTTCCGTATGGAAAAACTTGGGTGATGGTGAAAGGTCCCGACCAACGAGTTTTAAGCTTTCCTGAGAATATCTTTAGACGAGAGTTGAAGAGTAAAACTCGATCACCAACATTGAAAATGCGGTTTTTGATCTTAGAGTCGTGAAGCTTCTTCGTTCTCTCTTTATATATCAAAGAATTCTCGTAAGCTTGATCACGAAGCTCATTAAGTTCATTAAGTTGAAGCTTTCGGTGATCGCCCGCGGTTTTAAGATCGAAATTAGCATGTTTCAAAGCCCAATATGCTTTATGCTCTAACTCGATAGGTAAATGGCAAGACTTTCTGTACACGAGTTTGTAAGGCGTACAACCAATCGGTGTCTTAAAAGCGGTACGGAATGCCCATAAAGCGTCATCTAGCCTATCGGACCATGAGGCACGGTTTTCTCCAACCGTCCTCTCAAGAATACGTTTCAAGCCTCGATTGGAAACCTCCACTTGTCCACTCGTTTGAGGGTGATAAGCGGTAGCAAGACGATGAGTGACCCCATACTTAAACATTACTTTAGCAAATTGATCATTACAAAAATGGGTCCCACGATCGCTTATAATAGCTCTAGGTGTTCCAAATCGGGCAAAAAAAGATTTCAAAAACTTAACGACAACTCGAGCATCATTTGTGGGGAGCGCCTTCGCTTCTACCCACTTTGAAAGATAGTCAACGGCTACGAGGATGTATTTATTCCCTCGTGAAGACGGGAATGGACCCATAAAATCGATACCCCATACATCAAAGATTTCACAAACTTGAATAGCGTTTTGAGGCATTTCATCTCTTTGTGAAATTTTGCCTTGTCGTTGACACGTATCACAAGATTTGATCATAGTATGGGCATCTCGATATATGGTCAGCCAAAAGAAACCGGCATCAAATACTTTTTTAGCGGTGAGATTGGCACTATGATGGCCCCCGGTGGGTCCTTCATGACAAGCTTTGAGGATATCATTAGCTTCTTGGCCATGCACACACCGTCGAATGATTTGATCCGCATAAATCCAAAAAAGGTAGGGATCGTCCCAAAAGTAATGTTTAACGTCCTTAAAGAATTTCTTCTTTTGTTGGGACGACATCCCTTTGATGATAAAATTCCCCGCATGGAAATTTGCAAAATCGGCAAACCATGGGGTACTTCCACTAGATATAACTCCAAGAGTTTCTAAAGGAAAATTTTCATTTATGTCTTTATTTTCTAACACATCCTTATGAGGATTCTCAAGTCTAGATAAATGATCGGCCGCGAGGTTCTCACTTCCTTTTTTATCACGGATGGTGATATCAAATTCTTGTAGGAGGAGAACCCATCGGATCAACCTTGGCTTGGCATCTTGTTTACAAAGAAGGTATTTTAAAGCCGAGTGATCCGTATACACTATGCTTTTAGATAAGACAAGATATGGCTGAAACTTTTCAAAAGCATAATCTACAGCAAGCATTTCTTTTTCCGTCGTAGTGTAATGAATTTGAGCTTCGCTCATCGTCTTACTAGCATAATGTATAGGCTGAAAATGATTCGTCTTTCGTTGTCCAAAAACTGCACCAATCGCAAAATCACTAGCATCACACATAAGTTCGAAAGGTAGGTTCTGATAAGTGCTTAATTACACATATCTTTTACCTCTAAAAACGAGCTTAAATGACCAAAAACAGACAAAAACAGCCAAA
>BQNB010096662.1:0-25568 GCA_026074375.1 Tanacetum coccineum | reverse complement strand
ATTTGTGTAACTTTGGAAACCTGAGGGACTAGATTTGTAACTTTGGATTTTTTTTCTTCTAGTGTTGACTTTGACTTTGGTTGACTGAGAGTTGACCAAGGTTGATTTTTGACTTTGGCTTGATTTCCTGGCTTCTTTTGTGCTCTTCCGTTTCCCGTGTCCGTGTTTGCCCGTTTTTGACGGTTTTCTTGTGATTTTTGTCTTATCTGTACCTGCACACACAAAACACAAAAACAAGTATATTTTTTCCATTTTAAGTATGTTTTTAGTCATTTAGGTCATTTTTGGTGGTAATAGATATGTGTATTTTACACTTATCACATACCCTGTTATGTTGCCAATAGGTATTGGCCTGATGACGTGTCGCAGCACCTGTGCTGAAGCAATTTGATTTTTAAATCAAAAGATCTTATCACTGAAAAAGTTGAAGCATGTCTAAAGCTACTGGAAGTTGATTCTCTTGAAGTGTTGCTTAGTAAAGTGAAGGGCATCGATGCAAGTCTTGACTGTTTGATGGTTGCAGGATCCCCGTTAACTTTGAAAAAGATGGAAAAAAAAGTGTATGTTGTTACTCACTGCAGCGGATTTCACCACGAGCAATGGCTTAGGAAAGGGGGCGAGTTTTTGACTCATGTTAGGCTATTGATGGCACATTGGGCATCACTGAGCAGCTTCAGGTGTCTCAATGTCATGCTATAGCTAAAATCAGTGTCGTGTAATGCACATAACTGTAATATGGCTTCATTTGTTTTATCCATAAATAACTTTTTTCCTGCCAATATATAATTATATATTAATCACACTCATTCATCATATCGCAAGAAACCTTTTTAGTATGAACTTCACCGCCTAACAAGTGTAACATGATCATGTGCACCACCAGATTCTCAAAAAAAAAGGGGACGAGTGCAATGGTGGGGAAGTGGTGTAATAACATGACTAGATGGTGAGAGGGGGAGAACTCGTGGTGAACCTTACCGTTACACTTAGCCTCGTGGTCGTTGAGTACCTTTTGCTTATATGTCAACGCGAAGACCCTTGCGGACCTGCATGTATTTTCTTTGATGTTCAAGAAGACCTCTCCGGTACGGATTTATCACCTTATGAGATTCGTGAAAACTAAAAGTCCCATGTTTGTAGTCGACATCCTCTCTTTAATTTCTTGCTTTTCAATAGGAAAGTAATATGTGTTTTGCCAAACACAATTAATTTTTTTGACATTGTTAACATTTTAAAGTAAACTTATGTTTGGTAATTTGAGATCCGTTTGTCAAAATAGGGTCTAGTTGGGTAAATATTTTTTGGGGACGAGTCTAGTTTAGTCTCTCTAAATATTATAGATGAGTCTAGTAGGTTTATTTGATATAAAATGCAATTATATAACAATTAAAAAAAATTAGGTTTATACGTTTTCATCCTTTTTTATACGCGTTTTTAAACGTTTTTGTCCGTCTTTTGTATGTTTCCATATGTTTTTGTACCTTTTTATGTTCGTACGTTTTTATATGTTTTCGTACGCTTAATTCGTTTTCGTCCGTTAACGTCCGTTTACATCAATTTTTGTATGTTTTTGTATGTATATGTCTGTTTATGTCCATTTTTGTCCATTTACGTATGTCTTTATCGGTTTATGTATGTATTTGTTCGTTTCTTTACATTTTCGTATGTTTTCGTCAGTTTACGTAAGTTTTCGTCTGTTTTGATACCTTGTCTATGTTTTTGAATGCTGTTGTGTGTTATTTGTATTTTTTCGTACGTTTTACTACCTTTTTGTATGTTTCGTCACTTTCGTACACATTTTCGAACGCTTTCGTATGTTTGTTGGTTTTTTTTGCCTTTTTACATAGTTAAACGTACGAAAAAAATACGAAAACGCAAAACAACATAGGAAAACATTAAAAAAAAGTACCAAAAACGGATGAAAACACGAAAACCGACGAATAGAGACGAAAACGTACGAAAACGTAACAAAACGTAAAAATCATGTAGCAAGACGTAGCAAAACGCTCAAAAACGTAAGAAAACAGACGAGATCTTACAAAAGCGTACAAAAATAGACGAATACATACGAAAACGGACGAACATAAGAAAATGTGCAAAACGTACAAACACGTACGAAAACGTAAAAAACGTACAAAAATGTACAAAAACGTGAAAATACGTACAAAAACGTAAAAATGCGTAAATGTACAAAAGGAGACAAAAATGTAAAAACACAAACAAACATGTATGAAGACGTGCAAAAATGAACAAAAACATACAAAACATAAAAACCGTTAAATACTTACAGAAACAGACGAAAACATACAAAAACGCAAGAAAACATACGAAAACGTACAAAAACGTAAAAACACGTACAAAAACGTAAAACGTACAAAAGCGGACGAAGACGTACGAAAACGGACGAAAACGTAAGAAAAAAAGAACAAAAAAACGTGTATAAACGTATAAAAATCTATAAAAAAAAACATAAATAGAGCATCTTTGGCTTTTACCATTTTTAAAAAACTTGACTAAAAACCTATTTAGGCCCGTACCTAACCCATCTAGACTCGGAACAATTAGACCCATGTTTCTAAAAGACACATTTAAACTCGGACTTGTTTACACCCAACCTGAACCACCTATTTTGACACCTCTAAGTACGTTGATTAACTAAATCGGCTAGTAAGAAAGCTTCCAAAGTTAATTAACTTTCAACTCATCTAGTTTATCATAATGAATGTTATTAACTGGTTAGAATGATTGAGAGGCCTAAACATGTGACTAATTTTGTGTCTAAAGTGATGTGACAGTGATTTATGAAATTGTGGGTCTATGTGATGTCTCCAATTAGCCTCTAACTATAAAGAAAGTGTGTGTTTTTTGGTGGATGGGATCTAAATAGATAATTAGAGACGAAAAATGGGCGGGCGGTTAGGGCAACATGCCAAATAGAGGCTGGGTGAAATGGTCAAAAAATTAGATGTAACAATTTGAGACCCATCGGTTAAACTTGGGTTTAGTTGGTCAAAAGATTTTTTTAGGGGTTTATACGTTTTATACGTTTTTTGTAACACCCCCAAAATATGTGGCAGCGGAAAGGTAACTAGGGGCGTTACTTCATAATACATAAGCACAAGATATAAGAGAACGACATCTACATGAGTCGTTTAAAAGATATCTTCGTTGATACATTTGAAATAAATGAGTTTTTAACAAGTGGTCCGATGAGTTTGCATCACAAGAAAATCATAATATTTAATACAACGAGGATGATTTAGTGCAAGAGAAAATTCATGAAAAATAGTCTTGATGAATGCGGACTCCAATGCACTTCATAAATGTCCATACGAGTTATGCACCTGAGAAATACATGCTTAAAAATGTCAACACAAAGTTGGCGAGTTCATATGTTTAAGTAAACAGTAATTATGGACCGCAAGATTTAAGTTGCATGTAATACATATAATGCCAAATAAAATTTATAAATATGATTCCACTAAGCTCATGACACCGAAGCTAAGACATTGTACAAGTATAATATTTGCCCATTGTAAGGGTCCAACCCGAGACCCTCTAGACTTCGATATGGTATACGTCCATGGTAATGCGTTTTGTTTACCTGGACGGGGATGTCAATCCCAATAGATCTATTTATAATACTCACGCTTACACGAAGTAATTAACGGTTCATGATGATGGGCGTTGTGGGTTATCGGTACTTAGGCACATCAATAATCTTGTAAAAGTTGTAAAGTATTGTACTTGCGTCATATTGTAAAAACAAGTAATGTATCTCACCTCGAGATTTGTAAAGTAATTGTAAAACAAGTTAAAGCGGGGCTATAAAATCACCTTAAGCGAAAGTATTGATTTTGGGAAAATCAAGCAATGGACAACGTCAAAACAAGTCTGAAACGCGACCTAATTAAATATGAGTCGATTTAGAATTATGCAAGTGATATGAAATGATGCAATATATTTTTATAACATTATATCACTACCTAATAGTTTGCGTTTTAGTTTTATAAGTCAAAATAACGTTTACGTCTAATTCACCATTTTTATCCGTCAATATATACTTTACTATTATTTTTAAGTAACCAATATAATAATCCTATCTAACTTACTAAATAATATTTTTAAAAGTTTACGATGTGTATAAATAATATATAAGTTATACTAATATATTTCTTAAGGATTTTATAGCTCAAACAGACTCGAAAACGTCCAAAAACGCCCGAAAACCCCAATTTACATTTCAAACAGCACACTATTTTTATAAAAATACATGCAGGAACTTATTAGTATTTTCAGAAAATATTCCGACTTTAAAAGGGCATATATCCTTCGTTATAATGATTCACGGGTCGACCGAAAATGAGGTTTCAAGAAAAAATCATGATCTACAAGTTTTCTCTTTTGAGTTTTACCCGAAACGGGTCAAAAACATCTTTTTGTAATATGGACAGAAAGTGCTCAAAACAGTTTTGCCAGAAAATATACAAGTTTTATACGAACTTTAAACAACCATATCTCACTCGTTTTAAGTCTGATTTTTGTGTTCTTTATATCTGCATTCGTATTTAAGTCTGCTATCATATTTTAAGGCCTTGGCTATTCAAATTTCAATTTACTATCCAAAATCCTAGGTACCAATTTTGGACAGCAACTACACATTTCTTATTCTACCACTTTAGTTTACCCACAAATTACAACACCATACTAACCTAGTCCCTTCCACCCATTTTCACAATCAACCATCACAACAACAAATCGATACTAACCTAGTCTCTTCTACCAATTTTCAAAAATTAACATAAAATTAAGAATCAGAACAGAATGCACAACTTTACTAGTTTAAGTTTATATTTAATCATTTTAACAGCAAAGTAATTATTTCCACAAGTAATTTATAAGGTAACTAAAATAAGTAGTTTATGTGTATCTAGATATTTTTATTACTCATGTTATAACCTTTTCGCAAGATTGTATTCAAAAAGTTTTATTAGTGTTCTTATAGAAAATCATTTAACACAAACTAGTGGTGATCTTAATTGGATAAGAATATGAGATTAACAAGTATATACCCAAATCAAACACCAAATACTTGTTTGATTATAACCTAAACCCTTAAATCTTTCTTGAAAAATACTTGTAATATAAAAACCCAACTTGCTTCTTGTTTTCTTGTTCTTGGCCGAATACTTTGAGCTAGAGAGAAGAGATATATGTTTTTTTGTTAACTGTAAAATGTATGAGTGGTTAGGTTGTTAGTTTATATAGTGGAAGTATTAGCATGATATTATCCAACTAGCAATATCATCTTAAGGTTATTAGGATAGGTTAGATAAAGGGAGGTAAAGTAATGGTTGGATAATAGATTTGGTTAATAAGGTGTAAATGTGTAAGTGATGGTTAAAGAGAGGTAAAGAGGAGTTAGGTTGGATAATAGAGTGCTTATTTCGGTAGGTATGGGTTTGTGTGGGAGCTTGGGTGGACGACTAGGAAAAGAGAGGGAGGGATATCATTTTTCAAATTTTGCTTATTGCTTCTAGAAGATGTAGTGTAAATATTTGTTTGAAAGGTGGTAGTATAGATTTACATGCGTGCACAAAATATGCAAATTACTAGTTTACGTGAAACTAAATAAAATATGTAGACTTATTAATTATATTTGTAAAAGTCATATAACACATATGTGAAGTAAACTTATATTTGTTTATCCCCGGTTTACGTTTAAAGTTGTTTTTCAGTCTACGCGATTTAACTTAACGGTTACACGTAAAAGTAAACATGTAACGTTTCAAAGTAAATAGTTTTGAGTTTATTGACGTATAATGACCCGAAAAATGTGAGTTGTCCCTGTCTCTTCGTGTTAAAAGAATTTCGTCCCGAAATTTAGTTTGAGTTGCCTTCCGGAGTGGTGTTGGTGAAGAGGTGCGGATACTTGTGGCGGAATTGATCTTCACGTTCCCATGTAAACTCTGGATCTCTCTTAGAGTTCCATCGAATCTTGAAAATTAGGATGCGGCTTTGCTTCAACCGCTTAACCCATCGGTCTATAATTTCCACGAGCTCTTCTACAAAAATAAAGCTTGTCGTCGGCTTGAATTTCTTCCAACGAAATGACGAGTGGCTCATCGGACAGACACAAGGTCCGTAAGCAACGGGTTCGACTTTGGCCAGAACCTTGAATTATTAATATTTCATCACCATGGGGAATACGAACAATCTCCTCACCACGAACGATTACAGCATGGTATTTCGACTACAAATCTATACTGATGACAAAATCAAAACTAATAGGTCTCACGGCCATTAGGTTGATGTTGACAAGTGGTTTTTTAAATTCCTTAATTGCGACCATGCTCGTTAGTGGAATGTCCTAGGGTGACTAGTAGTGTAACTCGACTTTTCGGCTTAGGAGTCGGTGTACGATGAGGTTAACTCTATATGGTAAGGTGGCGTAAATGTCTACTTAATTACTATGCTTACTAATATAATTGCCCATGACATACGCATAATATGGATACACATACAAAATTTTGCTTTTTGAGAATATAAGTAGAAAATTGATTTTAGCAAAAGTTTAAGGTGACTACTCTCAGCATTGCATGGTCCTTCCTGAATTAGACATAGGTGATCAGGCTATGTATAATTGAGAACTAACAATGCAGTTTTCGTCAAACTAGTGTTATGTATAAGGTAGTATCAAAATAGTTTTATAATGTAACAAAATAATTCATAAAAGGAAAGCAAAGTAGCTTATAGAATGAGAACAAAAATAATTTGTGCAATAATAGTGAAATAGTTTAATAGACGATGGCAAAATAGTTTATAAAATGATAGTAAATTAGTTTATAAAATGATAGTAAAATAGTTTATAAGATGATAGAGAAATAGTTTATAAAATGATGAAAAAATAGTTTATAAGATGATAGCAAATTAGTTTATAAAATGATAGCGAAATAGTTTATAAGATGATAAAAAAATAGTTTATAAGGTGCTAGTGAAAATGTTTATAAGGCAGTAACAATTTAAGGAGTAGCTTACATAAATTAGTAGATATTTTAAAACATCCACACAACGCAATGAAATTCATAAGCAAGTACTAATGCAAATATCTGAGGGAATATAGTCTAAGAAGGTTTAAACTTAGGTCTCGATATGCAAGGCAGGAAAAATCTCTCTTTAAGCATTAGCCTCAATAGCATTATTAACTCGTTGGGCTACAATTTGCTCACTCTCCACGGAACACATTTTTGTCTTATCGTCGGCATTTTCTTCAAAATCGAACGGAGTAAAGGAAAATAAAATAAGTTGGATTCCAAAAGTCATTTTCCAAAGATGAAATGTTACGAGGTGACTAGTTAAAGTTGTGCTTGAATTAAGATGATGTACGTGTTTCAACAATATGAGGCGGGTGTTCAAACTCGTAGTTGAATGGCAGGGTAACTAGTGGAATCGGCGGACTGTGACAAGTTTCAATGTTTTTAAAACTATCGTATCACTCGTTATGTCTTGGGAAAAGTCCTAGTATTTATATAAATAACCTTTATATAAATCAAGTGTAAAATGTACGTAAGGCGAAGTAAACGCAAGTATGAGCAATGCAAGCATGTAGTTTTATGCACATGAATGTTATGTAATGTTTATGAAATGGTTATAGTCTAAGTAAAATATGCAACCTAGTTCTCTATAACCTTGGCTCTAGAGCGGAAAAGTAACTAGGGGCATTACTTCATAATACATAAGCACATGATATAAGAGAACGTGATGTGTTTCAAAAGCTTTAAATTTATAATGACTGAAAATATCAATTTTATTATAGGGAAACACAGGCAAAAGTATAACCCACGTATGTAGTATACTTTTTTTAGGTAAGACCAGGTCGTTCCACAGGGATTTGAGTAGTGTTCAAATAATCAGAAAGAAAATAGACTTTAACAATTTTAGAAGTAACTTTTGTTTCACCTATGATAATAAAGATGACTACTCGGATAGTTGAAAATAATTTATAAGTGTTGGAAATGATTAGACCTCGAAGATGGAACCTTAATTTATAAAAAGGACTTTCTCGTCAGAAAACGTTTTCACAAACTAACTTAATTAACTCAAGACTTATATTTAGTTTAACTAGACCAAATGTGTCACTCAAATAATCTAGTTACTAGTATATCAAAGCTTATTTGTTTATCAATTTACGAAAGTGGATTTCTCGGCACAAACGATAAAGATCATAGACAAATCTTTAAAACCACATAGATCATAACGGGTCTCTCGACCTATACCGATATGATTATATAATTTAAGTTGATAAGCAAAGATGTACAAGATAAGATATAATAGGATTGCAACATAAGCTTGAGATTAAAAAGATCAAGATCATACCAAACCCTTATTCATTATTATAACATCATCGAATAGCCATAAGAGATTTAGCCTCTCATATCTAAGGAGTTCATAACATAACTTGCTTCAATAGCAAACTTCATTATATTGCTTATACTAGTATGATATTCTTCCTCGTTCTTGGTTCTTTGATCTTGAATCTCCAAAAGATATGGTGTTTATGCTTGGAGAAAAAGGGTTTTTGTGGGATAAAGAAGGGATGTTTGTGTGTGAGATGGTTTTTGAGGCTCTATTTATAGGCTGAAATTCAAGTGAAAATGCGGCGCACACAAAAGATTATGCGGCGCACTTGGTGATTAAATGCAGAAGTATTAAATGTTTGTTGCGTAAGTGCGGCGCACAAGAGAATATGTGCGGCGTACTTAGGGTGTAAATGCAGTAGCATTAAAGTCTTCATATCAGATGGGAAGTGCGGCGCACAAAGGAAACTGTGCGGCGTACTTGTTGAGTTAATGCAATTTTGACTGTCTTTGACTTGAAGGTAAGTGTGGCGCAAAAATGGTAAGTGCGGCGCACTTTTGGCACTTGGGCTTGATTGTTGCTCTTCTCTTAAAAGATGTGTTCTTTAAGGTGTAAGTATTTGATTTTGATGTATCTAACCTCGGGATGTCTTCAAGTAAACCTGCAAGCAATTTTAAGCTATTAAGAATCGAAAGTTCATAAGAAATGATAAAATATATACAAATAACGCCATAGAAAACATGTATAATTTGGGCGTTATCAAAACGACTTCTACATGAGTCGTTTAAAAGATATCCTCGTTGATACATTTGAAATAAATAAGTTTTTAACAAGTGGTCCTATGAGTTTGCAGCACAAGAAAATCATAAATTTTTAATACAAGGATGATTTAGTGCAAGAGAAAATCCATGAAAAATAGTCTTGATGAATGTGGACTCCAGTGCATTTCATAAATGTCCATATGAGTTATGCATCTGAGAAATACATGCTTAAAAATATCAACATAAAGTTGGTGAGTTCATATGTTTAAGTAAACAATAATTGTGGACCGCAAGATTTAAGTTGCATGACATGTAATACATATAATGCTAAATAAAATTTATAAATATGATTGCACTAAGTTCATGACACCGAAGCGAAGACATTGTATAAGTATAATATTTTCCCGTTGTAAGGGTCCAACCTGAGACCCTCTAGACTTCGATATGGTATGCGTCCATGGTAATGCGTTTTGTTTACCCGAACGGGGATGTCAATCTCAATAAATCTATTTATAACACTTGCGCTTACACAAAGTAATTTACGGTTCATGATGATGGGTGTTGTGGGTTATCGGTACTTAAGCGCATCAATAATCATGTGAAAGTTGTAAAGTATTGTACTTGCGTTCTATTGTAAAAACAAGAAATGTATCTCACCCCGATATTTGTAAAGTAATTGTAAAACAAGTTAAAACGGGGCTATAAACTTACCTTAAGTGAAAATATTGATTTTGTAAAAATCAAGCAAGGGAAAATGTCACAACAAGTCCGAAACAAGACCTAATTAAATATGTGTCGATTTGAATTATGCAAGTGAAATGAAATGATGCAATATATTTTTATAACATTATATCACCACCTAATAGTTTCCGTTCTAGTTTTTAAGTCAAAATAACATTTACGTCTAATTCATCAAATTTATCCGTCAATATATATACTCTACTATTATTTTTAAGTAATCAATATAATAATCCTATCGAGCTTACTAAATAATATTTTTAAAATTTTACCATGTGTATAAATAATATAGGGTAAATTACACAGCTCGTCCCTATACTTAGGCCCAATTGTGGATTTAGTCCCTAGATAACGAGGGTCGATGTCGTTAATCCTTGAAGTCAATTTTTGTTACATGTTTGGCCCCTTGAACCCCGTTATATGTAACTGGTGTTACTTTGATTTTTCAACCATGGGCATTTCAGTAATTTTAGATTATCATCGATATTTCAGAGTTGGTCCTAACTTACATTTAATCTCAATCATCTACTTTCAACATATTTGTAATCTAATAAACATCACAAAAACACAGTGTACATGTAAAACATTACATAACTCTCTGATTTTCTTCCTCTTGTCCTTTCTCACACAACCACCACCATCAACCACTATTAAAGCTACAGTAATTTCATCTACAGCTACCACCACCATCAACCATATAGTGTACATGTAAAATATTTCTTATAGAATATTATACCTCCAAGTCTCCAACCTAAGTTATCGATTTTGTCCACATACTGCCGCCGGGATCAAAAAACACCGCCGGAGACTCCTCTTTTTGCCACCTGCCGCCGGAAACTGAACACCACCAACTTATACATACCAAACACAACCACACTATCTTATTTCAGGTGATGATTGGTGGGGCATAATAACTTCATAGTGACGCGTTGAGGTGATGGTTGTGTGCAGGGGCGAAGCCACATATATGGTTGTGGGGGGCGTTTCCCCTGACAAAGTTCTTGCGGAAATGCAAACTGTGTAGAAAAAAATAGTCATATTTGTAGAGAAAAGGTACAGTGCCCTCAAGCAAATTGTTTGTGTGCCCTCGACACTCTCTCTAGCTACCAATAATGAGGAGTATTTGAATATTTCTTTCTGGTGTTCTCTCGTCGGAAAAAATAGAGGTCTAGGAAAAGAAGATGGTTTGACTAGGGATGTGAGAAAGTCTGTGTGGCTTGAATAAGTGGGATAAAATGAGTGGCTAGTTACATTACGTATATCTAATATTAGTAACATAAATGATATTGTAATATTTATAATTATTTTACTTAAATAAAATAATTTGCATAATGCTAAATATAATACTACATAGAAAACTACTATGTTTATACTCATTTAGATTCTATAAGTTCTTGGTATACACTTTATTCGCATGTAAACTTTTTTATGATACTATTAGTGTCATAAGCTTTTTAAATATAATTTTTAGCGTTACAGATTTCATCGATTTCTCTAATGTTATGATTTTGGTAAAATAATTATATTCCTTTGGATTAGTTTGTTTATAAAATATAAAGTGCTTTAATACAGTTTCATGACTTTCTTTGTTTAACGTCTCGCAATAATTGTTAACTGCGTCAAGTAGTATTGTCATTAAATAAACCCGACCAGAGACGGAGCCAGAAATTTATGTTGAGGGGGCTCAATTTTTTTCGATAGTAAAATTCGATCCCTTGTAAAGAAACAACGCAAATATAAAGTTGCGGGCAACCCTATAATTAAGTAACGTCATAATTTATAAGTAGCAAAAAACGTCATCATTATCAGTTTGGTTTCAGGTTATATGAAATCGATCATGTTTTAAAGCTACATTTATATCTCGTACATCAAACGCTAAGTACAAAGTAAAACTACCCACACTAAAACAAAACTACAAATAAACAAGAAAAAAAGCTCAAAAGAATGACTATAGCAAAATAAAATAAAAAGCTAAAACCTCACAAACTACAAAAATGAATAGTACATAGTAGCTCACCTACCTTACCTTCTTTCTTTCTTTTTTTACCTGTTATGCTAGTGTTAACTTCACTATTATCACCATACGACCTTTGTCATTCAACTTGCAGGAAAACAAACAAAGCCACCCAGGCTCGGTTTGGGGTGGCGAGCACCCTTCAGCACCCCACCCTCCCACACACACCCTCCCACCCCCCCCCCCACACCTGACCCAATTCGTTAAAGTATGTGGAAAACAAAAAACATTCTTGATGCTCCCTTTGGTCATATTTTCTGGCTTCGCGACTGGTTGTGTGGTAATGGTGTCAAAAATTTAATTAAAGAAAATGAGAAGAGTGATAACGTGTAAGAATGAGAAAGAGTGCAACACAAAAGTTCATAAGATTTGATTTTCACAATATTTACTGTTCTTGATTTTTGTGAAAGAAAAAAAGGTAAAAAGGTAAAAAAACACATTGATGAATTTACGTAGGAGAATCAGTTACAATATTCGTCGGAGTAAAGCGGATGCGGAATTTAATTTTTGTTTTCGTTTTCAATATTAAAATAGTCGTCAGAGAAGATGGTGGTTGTGGAATATTTATCGGAGAAGATGGTGATTGTCGGAATACTCGTCAGAGAAGATGGTGGTTGTCGGAATATGGTGGTTGTTGGAATTGAATAAAGATAATAATATGGCAATTATTAATAAAAGGTAAAAGACAATACTTCAGGGACCAATAGTGTAATAAGAAAAAGACAAAAATTGTAAAACTAACGGGTATTATTTTGAATTTGGAAATTTAGTTGGTGAGGGACCAACAGTGTAAGTAAACTTTCTGACGAAATTACAATAATACCTATCGAAAAAGTCCACTAATGAACAAAATAACGACAGTTAGTGCTTAGGGACCAAAGGCGCACCAAAAATCGACTTTAAGGAGCCGTTGTGAGAGTCCCAACAGGTAAACATGGTTGAGTTCAGGGACCAACAGTGTAATTTACCCAATAATATGTTAGTTATACTAATATATTTCTTAAGGATTTTATAGCTCAAACGGACTCGAAAACGCCTGAAAACCCCAATTTGCATTTCAACCAACACATTATTTTTATATAAATACGTGCAAGAACTTATTAATATTTTAAGAAAATAGTCCGACTTTAAAAGGGTATATCTCCTTCATTATAATGATTCACGGGTCGACCGAAAGCGAGGTTTCAAGGAAAAATCATGATCAAAAAGTTTTCTCTTTTGAGTTTTACTCGACTCGGACCCGAAACGGGTCAAAAATATCTTTTTACAATCTGGACATAAAGTGCTCAAAACAGTTTTGCCGGAAAATGTACAAGTTTTTATACGAACATTAAACGGCGATAACTCACACGTTATAAGTCTGATTTTTGTGTTCTTTATGTCCACACGTTCGTATTTTAGTCTACTATCATAATTTAAGGCATCGGCTATTCAAAGTTCAATTTACTACCCGAAATCCTAAGTACCAATTCTGGACAGCAACTACACATTTCCTATTCTACCACTTTAATTTACCTACAAATTACAACACCATACTAACCTAGTCCCTTCCACTAATTTTTACAATCAACCATCACAACAACAAATCCATACTAACCTAGTCCTTTCCACCAATTTTTAAGAATTAACATAAAATTAAGAACAAAAATAAAATGCACAACTTTACTAGTTTAAGTTTATATTTAATCATTTTAACAACAAAGTAGTTATTTCAATAAGTAATCTATAAGGTGACTAAAATAAGTAGTTTATGTGTATCTAGATATTTTTATTACTCATTTTATAACCTTTTCACAAGATTGTATTTAGAAAGTTTTGTTAGTTTTCTTATAGAAAATCATATAACACAAACTAGTGGTGATATTATTTCGAATAAATTACATGTTTCGTCTCTATGGTTTACCTAAAGTTATATGTTTCGTCCCTATTCAATTTTAAGTACATAGATAATCCCTAATTTTCAAACTAATTGCATTGATGGTCTATATTTTTTAAAATAGGGACCAACTGTGTAATAAATTTGTTTGAAATTTGTTACACAGATAGTCCTTATTTTTCAAAATAGGGACTATCAATGAAGCATGTTTGATAAAATAGGAATACCTATGTAGTTAAAATTAAATAGGGACGAAACCTGTAATCTGAGTAAACCACAGGGACGAAACGTGTAATTTATTCTATTATTTCTTATACGTAATGATATGAACCAAAAATATATGAAATGAACATATGTATGAAATGTGCACCTTAGTTGGATGAGAATATGAGATTAACAAGTAAATACCCAAATCCAACCCCACATACTTGTTTGATTATAACCCAAACCCTTAAATCTTTCTTGAAAAATACTTGTAATATCAAAAACTAACTTGCTTCTTTTTTCTTGTTCTTGGCCGAATACTTTAAGCTAGAGAGAAGAGATGTATGCTTTTTTTGTTAAGTGTAAAATATATGAGTGGTTAGGTTGTTAGTTTATATAGTGGAAGTATTAGCATGTTATTATCCAACTAGCTTTATCATCTTATGTTTATTAGGATAGGCTAGATAAAGGGATGTAAAGTAAGGGTCGGATAATAGATTTGGTTAATAAGGTGTAAAGGTGTAAGTGGTGGTTAAAGAGATGTAAAAAAGAGTTAGGTTGGATAATAGGGTGCTTATTTTGGTAGGTATGAGTTTGTGTGGAAGCTTGGGTGGACGACTAGGAAAAAAGAAGGGATATCATTTTTCAAATTTTGCTTATTGCTTCTAGAAGATGTAATGTAAATATTTGTTTGAAATGTGGTAGTATAGATTTACATGCATGCATAAAATATGTTAATTACTAGGTTACGTGAAACTTATAAAATAAAATATGTAGACTTATAAATTATATTCGTAAAAGTCATATAACACATATGTGACGTAAACTTATATATGTTTATCGCCGGTTTACGTTTGAAGTTGTTTTTCAGTCTACGCGATTTAACTTAACGGTTACACGTAAAAGTAAACACGTCACGGTTCAAAGTAAATAGTTTTGAGTTTATTAACGTATAATGACCCGAAAAATGTGAGTTGTCACATTTTTACCCCTTTTTACCATTTTTTATACTTTTTGTACGTTTTCGTACGTTTTTGTAGGGTTTCATACGTTTTTGTACGAAAACGTATGAAAAATGATGAAAACATATAAAACGCATAAAAACGTATGAAAACATACAAAAGCGTACAAAAATGCCAAAAAATGCCATTAACTGCAATTTCGGCAAAATTTGTCACCTCTACAAATAATGTGAGAGTAGTTTTGGTGAATTTTGAGTGAATCTACA
The DNA here is from genome assembly GCA_026074375.1 of Tanacetum coccineum. Lineage (NCBI taxonomy): Eukaryota > Viridiplantae > Streptophyta > Magnoliopsida > Asterales > Asteraceae > Tanacetum > Tanacetum coccineum. The sequence continues at coordinate 10,389 of BQNB010096662.1, read as the reverse complement.
CTTTTGTTTCCTTTATTTTTTCTTTTACTTAAATCTTATCTATTTAATCAAATGAAATTAACGGTATGAATATGTGTTTCAATGTCTACCAAAATATTCAAAATCATTTTTTCATTAATAAGGAATCCATTTTACACTCTAAACATTTATGTGCATATTTTTTGGCTTATCCATCCAACATTATAAAATTGTACTACGCTACACATATTGAACCATCTAGTGATTATTGAAGTTTATCAAGTGAACTGAAGTTTCGTTCATTTTACCTGGTAATCTCCATTTAATATGTGAGTAAAATAATTTTTGTGTTATAATTGTCAATGTAATTAGAAGGAAGTTTACAAGACAATAGTTTTTTATAGGATGCCTACAAATAGGGGTGCTAACGGTCCGCGGACCGGACTGGACCGGCCAAGACCGGACCGGACCGAAACCGAATTGGTCCAAAACACAGGAGCGAGGGCCGGACCGAAATGGTCCGGTCTGGTTCGGGTCGGTCCGGTTCAGTCTTCGGTCTGATCGATCCTACAAGGTATAATCGTCGGGTTTTTTGTAAGACCGGACCGGACCGATTTTCTACATTTAAATGTAGAAAGTCATCAAGCGGGCCCTATGTTAATCTATTTAAATGACTATTACTACTTATTGCATTTGTATGATGTTTTTATAAACGTAAATATTTTTCACACCTTTCATATTATTTAAAACTAAGGGACCAGAAATGCAAATAAACTGACTTGGAGTCAACCAAGTACTTGCCTTTACTCTTTGAAACTTCGATTGCTCATTCATTCATTCACCTAACTAAACTTCACTCTCAAAGACTTGCATCTCCACTGATAAACTGTAAGTCTTTCTATACTCTAATTACTTTTAATATTGTCTCATTTTATAACATTTCAATATATTTATTTGATAACTTAACCCAAAACTTTATGACTTGTTGTTCTATGTTTTTAACATCTTGTGTGGTTATTATTCTAAAACCTTAGAACAGATTATTAACCCAACAACTTTTAATTTAGCCTAAGGAAGATATGCATAAATGTTTGATTTTGTCCATTTTTTACATAATAATACTGTAATAATATAAATCTGATTCAAGTTAGAAACGTGAGGTGGCAAATGGGTCGGGTTAGGTCAGTTTGGGTTATGGGTCAAACAGGTTGGGTCGGGTCGACCCAACGAGTCTAGATGGGTCTTGCGGGTCTAAAAATGTATTGGTTTATACTTGATAAATAATAGGAGTAAGTTTTTGTTGGAATTGCTGTCTATCTACCCCTTAGATGTTATTGTAGTCCAATAACTAAATTGCAAAATCACATTTTTAGTGAAACCAATTGTTATTCATAATGCCTACTCTTTTCCGATGATCAATTCTTTACTTGTGAGCGCAGCGCGATTTCATTATTGAAAATGGCTACTACGTCCATTTCTCATCGGTGGAAATATGATGTTTTTGTAAGTTTTAGAGGTGACGATATACGCAAAAACTTCATGGATCATATGTTCAACGATTTCAAGCAAAAAGGGATTTATGCTTTTAAAGATGATAGAGAATTGCCTAAAGGAGAAGATATATCTCCTCATCTCTACAAAGCCATTGAAGACTCAAGGATTCTGATAGTAATCTTCTCCAAAAATTATGCTTCTTCATCGTGGTGTCTACAGGAACTTGTCAAAATACTTGAGTGTAAGCAGATTGAATGTCCCAAATATGAGGTTCAGATTGTCTTTTATGATGTTAAACCTGACGTGGTGAGGAAACAAACTGATAGCTATGCTGAAGCTTTTGACAAACATCAACGTTCAAATAGACCAGAGGTCGACAACTGGAAGGAAGCTTTATTCATGGCGGCTAACTTATCTGGATGGGATCTCCGGGACATGACAAATGGGTAAATTCTTGTTTTTGTGTAATTAGTCTTGTAGCTCTACTAAAGCTCAACACTATGTAGTTTCTCTTACTTATTGTGTCTTTAACTTGTGGTTAATAGGTACGAGTACAAGTTCATCGATTGCCTCTCCAAAGACATACTCAACAAATTATGCGACGGGCCTTTGCATGTTGGTGAAAACCTGGTTGGCATAGATTTCCATTTCGACAAATTAGACTTGTCACGCTTTGTTGGGTCAGATAAGGTTAACATGATTGGAATATGTGGCATAAGCGGAATAGGAAAGACGACCCTTGCCAAATCTATTTATAACTTGATGTATATTCACTTTGAAGGAAGTTGCTTCTTTGAAGATGTCAGAAAACAACAAGACCTAACTCGAGCCCAAATGCAACTTATTGATAACATCATGAAAACAAGAGCTTTGAAGATATCGAGTGTCGGTCAAGGGATTATGATGATAAAGAAGATGATGTCATCGAAGCCGATCCTGCTAATTTTGGATGATGTAGATGATCATGAGCAGTTAGAGGCACTAGCGGGTTCAGCTCGTTGGTTTTGCCCAGGAAGTTTGATTATTTTCACTGGTAAAGATAAACAGTTGCTAGGATCACATAGAGTGGATGAAATCTATGACATGGACTTTCTAGATGAGGATCGATCACTTGAGCTCTTCCGTTCCTATGCCTTTAAAGAAAAAGATTCTCCTATAGAATTCAAAGAAGTTTCTCAGAAAGTTGTGAAATATGTGCAAGGTCACCCTCTCGCCCTCAAAGTGTTAGGACGATTTTTATATGACAAAACTGTGGGTCAGTGGGTTAGTGAACTGGAAAAGCTCAAAGTGTATCCAAATGAACAGATACAACGAGTGCTTCGTTTAAGTTATGATGGGCTAGACCTCCATCAGAAAAATATCCTACTTGATATTGCATGTTTATTCGTTGGAGAAAACAGGGATTTTGTAGCAAGCGTACTAGATGGCTGTAACTTCTTTGCAGATACAAATATGAAAGTTCTGGCTGATAAGTCATTATTTACGATCTCAAGTGACATGTCACTTCAAATGCATGACTTGATTCAAGCAATGGCAAAGGGAATTGTTCGTGAAGAGTCTCTCATGCCTGGGAAACAGATAAGATTGTGGAATTTATCTGACGTTTACGATTTATTGAGTAGAAAGAAGGTAACGAAGTGGCATGTCTTTCTTTTTTTGTGAATTAATACATAAAAGTATAAGCACCGACATATCTTACCATTATTAAAAAAGGGGCATTTTCTTGCTTTTACAGGTAGCAATAACAAAAGCAGAAGCAGTTGAAGTTCTGGTCCTTTTGTTAGAGAAATCTAGTCAAAAGGTTCACATAGATGCTAATGATTTCGCACATATGAAAATGTTGCGGATCCTGAAAATCTATCAACAGGAAGAAGTATATGAGCAGAAACTTAAGGGCCACAATGTGATCTTCTCGGGTTATTTGTATTATTTGTCCAATGAGCTAAGCTTGTTTTATTGGCATGGATGCCCTTTCAAGTACTTACCTTCAGATTTCTATCCACAAAACATTGTGGCCATTGATCTGTCTTACAGCAACATAAAACATTTTTGGACTACACCTAAGGTATTTCCTTGTACACATGTTTTCCTATTTGATACCTACCGATCCAGAACTTATATTCTTCTTTTTTCTATCGATGTCAGTGCTTTAGAAGGTTAAAAGTGATGAAGCTAAGGTACTGTTATAATCTAACAACCACCCCTGACTTCTCAGAGATTACAAATCTCGAAGAGCTAAATCTTGAAGGTTGTGTGAATATGGTTACAGTTCATCCATCAATTGGAATGCTCAAGAGACTTGTTGTCTTAAATATGAGAGATTGCAGACAGGCTAGGAGTTTTCCTAGCAAAGTGGAAATGGATTCTCTTCGGGTTTTGAATCTCTCGGGGTGCTTAAAAGTCAACAAACTGTCTGAAGACTTGGGCAGGATCAAAAGCTTAACGGAGCTTCAAGTTGACAGAATTGCGATTACAGAACTTCCTTCATTTGTATCCTCTCTAATAAACCTTGAATCATTGTCATTCGGTGGCCAAGGGAGGATTCAACCTACATGGTGGACTTCAAAAATCACTGCTCCTTTTGGTTTACTAAGTAAACAACAACATCCCCAAAGATCAATTTCATTGGCAGGTTTACATATGTTAAAGTCTCTGAGTTTAAGCTACTGCAATTTAGAACAAGTGCCTGAGAGCATTGGAGGCTTATCATGTCTAGAACGTCTAGGCTTAGAAGGGAACAATTTTACTATCTTGCCTGTAAGTTTGAGTCAAGTTTCTCATCTTCGACATCTTTGGGTTGATGGTTGCAAGAAGCTGGAAGTGTTGCCTGAACTTCCACCTAGCCTAGAAATGATGAAAGCATCTAATTGCACCTCCTTAAGAGAAGTGTCAGGATCATCTAAAGACGCATTCAAGAGAATATTCAATGATTTCAGAAATTGTCCTAATTTGTTTAAGAATGTTACCATTGATAGCGATGGGTCTATATCGAAGACTCAGTGTCTGGACTCATCTGTAACTCACCAGCTTTCAGCTTTCCTTGAGTATGTGGGTTTGCAGACTAAACTCTTCGGTTTGCCAGCAAATGGCTATTTAGAAATAGTATATCATGGGAATAGCATGCCAGGGTGGTTTACAAATAGAAGTATGGGAAATCATGTAAAGGTTGAATTACCATCAGATTGGTCTTATGATACGAACTTTAGGGGATATGCAGCTTGTGTTGTTTTCAAGTGCAAAAAGCCTTTCAACATATATGCAGGAATCTCTTTAAAGAACTTTGATGGAGCTTCTATCACAAAAGGTTACTTTCCATTTGTCTTTAAGGAATTTTTGAAGAGAGAGGTGGTAGGAACCCAAGATTCATATATGATATGGTTGTCTTATTCGAAGGATACAAGGGAATGGAAGGAAGCAAAGAATTTTGTAACGTTTAGTGTCTTTGAAGAGGATAATGAAGATGTTGAGGTGAAGGAGTGTGGAGTAAGACTAATTTGTGATGAAGATATACAACAAGAAGCAGATTTAAGTATGTTCCAAAGCCTTCCAACTCCAACACAACATGGTGGGATGTTAGGCCTTTATTATGGGGAGAGTGGTTATTTTTCGTGGTCGTGGTAGTCCGGGTCAAGAACTTTATTGTGTTTCTTTCATTCATCCATAAGACTTTTGTTTATAATAAGCTTTTTATTTAGTAGCACACACCAAGTGTTTGTTGAAATGTGTATGAGAGGAAATAATTGGCAAACTATTGGTAGCATATATATGTTGTTGGCTTCATTGTTAAGAATGTATTGCAAACATAGGTTTCGTTTACTTACATCTCCAGTCTCCTTGTTGCTTTGGGAGTATATATATATCGTTGCCTTTATTATAGGGAATAACATCTTTTGAGAAACAAAAATTGTACATAATATGTTAAAAAGATGATTGGTGGATGTAGCATATGGAATGGCCTTTGACAGTTTGATTTTGAAAAAGAAAGAACCAATATTTGTCACGTAGAGAAGAAAGATAAGGAGTTTGAGTATTGAGAGAGGGAAAAAATATTTTGGAAGAATATTGAAAATAAAAGATTGAGTATCGGATATATCAGAATTTTTAAATTAAAGTTTTTAATACGTTTAGGAATGTCAAAACAAAACACGAGTGATATCTTCTATTACAATTTATCTATAGATATGCACATATACAATTTAAAACTTTAAATTTATATTACTCTTGGAATGAAACAAAATGATTATTTTACATCTTGTTAATGTTTTAGCTTGAAAGTGATTAATTAACTGTCATGCATGCAAGTTCACTACAATTGTTAATTTACCTTTTTATTTTAAAAACTTTGTTTGTGTCATAAAACCGTGCTATAAACTTTATTCAAGTGATCCAAAGTTAAAACTATCTTCCTAGTGCAAAAATAGACATGTAACTATGAGAACAAAATATCATTCGGATAAGTTTATTTAACAATCTATGTTTCAACTTGATCGGAAATCAACTTTAGACGAATAAGGGTTTTTGTTCATAAATCTATCGAATATCCATTTACCCGCTTCATCCATTGGATATGGATGGATAAATAATGTAAATAAATGGATGATGACAAATTAAATTGTTATGTATACGGCTTCACCCATCCATATATACCCAATCCACCGTCATCCAAAACAGGTACAAATTAAATCAGTACAGTTGTAGCAAAAACGAAGAATGTTGTGTGAAACCTGTACTCACACATCAAATAAGAGGAATTGTGTGATCTAGGAGTGTGAGCAATACAAGCTGAAAGGCTGGGAATTCATACAAATTTTTTTTGAAGAATATAAGGGCTGGGTGTCATAAATATGAATATTCCGGCTTGATTATCAACTAAATACAAGACAGTGTAAATTTAAAATCTTATTAATCTGGACACGCAACATCATACAACCTTATTTATAATCTGGATCTCCCAAGTTGCTGCAAACAACCTCGCCTGCAACACGATTTCACATTTATATATTCAATAGAAGCCACAACTAAACATCTCAGATGAAATAGCATCCAAGTCTCTGAGCTACCTTCTGAAGATTGATATCCAAACAGGCGAACATGAAGTTTCTTAACCACAATTCATTCAAAGATTATACTTTATCTCCCTTACAGCATTACCAAAAGGTTATCACTTATAAATGTGCAATGACATTCTAAACCGAAAGAATCTTGAAACACCATGCAGAGAATCATAAGATCATGAACTCAAAATCTTTACTTGAGAGGTCCAAAAGAAAACTCTAGAAATCTTAAATTTTGCATCAAACTTGAGCTACTCTGCTAGCAGCTCAAACGTGAAAGGAGAACAATCTTGCAGTCAAAAAAACGTCCAACGCAGAGGTCGTGTAAAAGCACACATTAACTTGTATTTCGTGAACAATGTACTAAAACTGTTTAATATGGGTATATTTTCTTTGAGAACTCTTGTTATCAAAGTTGTGAAATTAAGAAGTGTGTCCCTTTGAGCTTAACGGGTGTAGTTATAGATCTTAGTCTTACGAAAGTAACCAAAATCGTAGGGGCTTTGCCGAAATAAGGCCCATAAGGTAGGTGGTCTTGATATGATTTGGTCATATTATTGTATATTAACACACATCTATCATACAATAATATAGTTGTGAAAGAACTGGTTATCAACTTGTTAAATGTCAAAGGAAAATTTCTAGAACAAGTTTGCAGATGTACCGCTAATCATGGTAAGAAGCTATGCTATCTATTTGGAGTAGTTGGATAAAAGGTGTATAATACCATGGTATACGAGATCAAAAAATTGACAAAAAGAAAGAAGGTAATGACCATACCTTCAGTTATGATGCTAACTAGAAAAGAAACAAAAAGGCCTGCTAATAAACAGATGCACAAAACACAGAGAACAAATCAGTTAAACCTTATTCGATGGGTCATCCCTCTATGTATATGGGGAAATTGGTCATCAAAGTAGCCAAAATGGCAAGCGGTCAAACAAAAAAAAACCAGGTTTATGAAAAACAATTGCCAAGAACCCCACTAGATTCCTTGCTACCTTGTGAGGCTTAAATTTTTGCACCAAAAGAGCTCCATGTCAAGCCGCTTTCATGGTTGCTCCATAAAAGCGTCCAACTTTCACCATGTGAATCCCACATCCGCTGCAAATAAACCAAACTTGCATGGTTTGAAGATTTTCTAGCAGACCAATCCGCAAGGAATCTTGCGGGATTCTTTGTTAGTTTGTCATAAACTGAATTGTTTTGGCCATTATTAATCTAGTTTTAATCGAAGTGGAAGAATGGTCTTGTCGTGCAACTGGTCAAAATAGACTCATTTTTAGGTAAGGCCGTAAGGGTTAAAATAATCGAGTTGGCAAAGACTGTTTTGCCAAACTTTCAATAGAATTAAAATAGTATCTTGCGAGATTAAAATAATTAGATTACTTTGGTAATAATCTAAGTTTTTGAATTAAATGAATGAGGAATTTTATGTATTTAATTTACATTTAGGAAACTTTCGACCTGTTTGACCCATTGCCCTGTTTTACATTAAGCTGCTTTTATCATTTAGCTCTCAGACACTTAAACCTACTAGAGATACACACGACCCAGATCAACAATTCGTAAGCAAAGGTGGGGTTAAAATTGCCACCTCTAAATTCTGATGTTACTTATGTCTTGAACAGTAAACACGGAGGAAAGAGGGCGAAACAACAAGCTTAGAAGGATTCATACCTCATGCAATATGTTGAGCTAGACTGAGTATCTTGACATGCTTTTTCTTCCTTAGCTCATGTGGAACCGGGCCAAAAACCCTGGTCCCAATTGGTTCACCTCACTCCCGTCACACCGACCCTTCTGCATGGCCGCTCGAACAACCACACCATACACGACCTGTCCTTTCTTTACTTTTCCGCCTGGTTGGGCCTCCTTCACTGATGCGACTACTGTGTCCCCTAACCTGGCTCCTTATTTCCCCTTCAAAGCTTGTATGCACATAACTCATTTTGCCCCTGAGTTGTCGAACACTTTCAGATTGGATCTCATTTGTATGATAGTCCTTATTTGCTGTAAAAGACACAAAATAAAGAAATGTTGTACAGTGAAGTAAACCAATTAAGTTGGCTAACGCAAAAAGCAAATGTTTAAGTACCAATTTGATTATAAAACATAATTACTAGTAATAAAATTATATTTTTTTTAATAGAATAATTTTGGATGTTTAATGCATAGAGTTACACATTTGGCGACTTTCTACCCATCTGACCTTTTTCCTTTCAAGTTGATAATCTTAATATACCCATTTGGCCCATTAAAGATAAAAGTCATTAAACCATAAACCAAATGGACCCATGTATTCTAATATACCCATTTGGCCCATTAAAGATAAAACCATAAACCAAATTGACCCGTTCATGAATGATCGGGTCAATACTTTCTCTAATAGATTAGCAGACCTGAGCCCAGATTGCAGGAGAGTCTCCTGCTGTGAGCTTAGCATTCCTGACGACACATTGCTGAGGCGCCGCAAGAGTGAACGCCCAGCTATTTTGATTTTGTTTCATGCATATAATAGGACAAAGACGCAGAACACGAAAAACTTATTGCAGAAATCAAAGAATAAAAAGAGACTATGCTTGACAGATAGAGATTTATTATCGCTATATGCAAGCAAAATACGACGGATTTTGTCAACAAATAAAAATCAATGTACAATAAGACAACCCTCGATTATTTCAAAGATTTACTGATTAACACCTACATGCCAGCAATGAGAACAGTTCGAGAATTAACAGAGCAGCTTGATATAGACGCATAATCGTTGGTTATGAACAATTAGCTTTCTTACAAGTAAACCCTATATTTTTTACTTTTTAAAGCGAGAACGGCAGATACAAAAGAAGTACGATATTCAAGCATTGATCTTGTAAAAGTGTAGCATTTACAACTTACAAGCATGCTACTGGAAAACTAGTTTAAATTACTCAAGCAAATGAACCTAAAAGAACATACCACGAAAGCAATTAGAAGCAGAATTCATTGCCATCTTGAGCTACTTCACAAGTTTTGTGTACTACCTGCAAACATGATATCAAACACTCACATTATTCTTATTCTTTACAACCTCAGAAAAGGTGGTGGTGCAGAATTATATGACTAACTATGTCAAAAATGCAACAACTAATTAAACATAAATATAAAATATCTTGAAGAAATCATTAAGGACCAATGGGACTAAAGGCGTGTTATACTAAATCAAACTTTCAAGCTGACTTCAGCTTGCCCCTTCACGGATGATTACTAATTCCGCTCTTGGTTTTGCTTTGCCACACAAATTAGCACGAAACGTCGTCATGCCTTTCTTCCAGCAATGAGAACAATGGAACTAAACCTATTCTCCCTGTGAAAAACTGATGTATCGATAGTAGCATAAAACTACGATCCTGAAGAACTAGAGAGTAATCACAGTAGCTTCAATTAGAATACCAAAGATTCGAAGGAGTTAGTACACCACATTCTTCAAACTTTTAGCAGCAAGAAATGAGTATACAAAAAGAACAATATCAGAACAATGAATACATAAAAAGTAGAAGTTACACGATATATACTGGAAACTAGTATAAGACTACTCAAGCCAATGAACCTTAGAGCACATACCACGAAGACAATTAGAAGCAGAATTCGTTGCCATGTTGAGTTACTTGACAAGTTTCGTTTCCTAGCTGCAAACATTATCAAACACTCACATTATTCTTATTCTTTACAACGTGAGAAAAGAAAGTGGTTATTTTACCGGGGTAATCCCCTTTACCCAAAAAAGAGAAAAGAAAGTGGTGCAATATTATATGAGTACACTATGTTCAAAGAGAGATACAATTTCATAACAACAATTTGTGTTCTGCCTACTTGGTTTACAACTAAACAAAAGTAAGTTTTG
>BQNB010096661.1:0-25568 GCA_026074375.1 Tanacetum coccineum | reverse complement strand
TAAGAAGGACAAAAATATTGGTAATCATTTTGGATTATTGGTCATATAGGATGGTTATTAGTGTACTAGGTTGAATTTGATCTTTTTGATGGAATTTCAATGGTATGATTAAAAACTATGTAATTAACATGCTAAGATATATTAGATTTCTTCCTCGGGACAAGTAAGGGTTAAGTTGGGGAGGTTTGATTGGTGTATTTTACATACACCTCATAGCATGTTAATTACGCATAGTTGCATTATTATTCGTTATTATACATGTACTTTGAATGTGATTTGTAATTATGTAGGTTATGGATAAATTGAAGCTAAAATGGAGACTTTGTGAGCTAATGGTGAAAAGAGATGAAGTAAAATAATGAAGAGTGAAAGATTTAGACGTGTCTCAATGATTTGGCCATAACTTTTTCTTCCGAGCTCCGTTTAAATGATTTAAAAAGCCACGGAAAGAGAAAAAAAAGTTATGTATTTTTATGTGACACACGAAATTCTGGAGTTGGATCGTTGTAATATCTGTTGAAAGTTCAGTTCATGAAACAAATAATATTGGGCCTTTATGGTTCCAATTTGCAAGAAATAAAAAAAGAAAAGAAATAAAAGGCTAAAGAAAATTGCCTTGGGCTGAGTTGGACAAGAGAAGCAAAAAAAAAGTGTTTGGGCCTTTTTTTGTGGTTTTGTCATGGAGCAGAAACAAAAAAAAGCCATATTGGGCTTGGTTGTTTGACGCGAAGGAAAAGACAAAGGATTAATTCCCTTTGTGTTATAAATACAACACAATTCATTCTAGGTTGGGGACACTTTAATACAATTCGTCCTAGGTTTTGATAGCAGACGAAACAAGAAAAGAAAAAGGAGGCAGCCACCATGACAACAAAATATTTCATCATCTCCATTATCATGTGCGGCTAAATATCTTGTAATCTCTCCCGGTAAAAGATGTATGGTTTGATTATGATTATGGATTTTACATTGTTTGTCAAACATTAATTCATATAATTTTAATGCATATCTTTGGTTTGATTTTAATGTTTTAATTAATTACTTGATTGGATTATTGAAAGACATATTATTGCTTGTCAACGATTCGTGCCGAGTCTAATTAGTTTAAGAGATTAAGACAATTCGTATGGTAAACATAATTTGTGCCTAAAATTATTCTTTTCAAATAATTCAAACTATGTCAAACATTAGTAATAATCTGTGACTTAGTCATATTCATATTTTGGAGCCGGGAGGGATTGCTTTTCTTTTAATTGTTTACAAATCTGATTTTTATTTGCTTAATTACTTTTTGTTGCTTATTTACATTTTAGTTGATTAGTAGTTTTATTATTTAGTCTTAAACGAAAAATTTTATTGATGAGTGATCACCCCAAAACTTAAATTAAATCCACCTACTCTCTAAGGATTCGACCCTTTCTTACCCTATCTATATAGGTTTAGTTAAGGTTTATTTTTTATAGTACAACGACCGCTATCATGCTGCTCTCAAGAGGAATGTTCAAAAACGGTTATCAGAAGAATTTGGACCATTAGCTAGAAACTTGAATATTTAACTAAACAGCTTTGAAAAGAGTCTTGTCAAAGAAATGAAAGATGATTTAAAGTATGTTATGTCTTTTGAAGACGAGTTTGATGAAAAATGTTTAATTTTAAACATTCAAACAAAAATTTTCAAAACCCAGTTTGAGTCAACCATATCAGCGGCATATAGCCATGTGTATGAGAACGAGATGTTTGAACAAAATTCTTCTTTGGAAAGTGAAAATTGTTGTCTCAAAAAGACCGTTGGCCAATTTCAAAAAGATTTTTCAAAACTTGAAGCACGTTGCATTAATCTTGAACTTCAATTGCAAAATTATGTTTTAAAATCAAGGCAACATGGTCAATTTTTGAAAGAAAAAAGTAAAGAAGCCAAGATCAAACATGACATAGATTCAATTGAAACGATAAACATCAAATTGGAACATAGTGTGGCTAAATTACTTTTAGAAAATGCGCATTTACATAAGGATAATGAGCATCTGAAAAAGATTTACAAAGATCTTTATGATTTTATCAAACAGACACGAGTTCAGACCAAAGACCATAATGATTCTCTAATTGCTCAACTAAACAAAAAGTCTATTGAAAATGCTGATTTAAATGCTCAAATTCAGGAAAAGGTTTTTGCAATTGCTGCTTTGAAAAACGAATTAAGAAAGTCATTAGGAAATAGTGTGGATACTAAGTTTGCAAAACCATCAATCTTGGAGAAATTGCCTTTACAACCACTCAGAAACCAATCAGTTGTTAGACAACCAAATGCGTTTAAATCTGAACGACCTAAATTTTCAAAACCATGGTTTGCCTCCCAAGTTGATGTGAATAATAATTTGTCAAAACCAGTCACTCCACCTTATTGGCCTAATGTAAAAGACCCTGCTTTTGCAAAACGTTATCACGTGATTGCATCTAGCAAATCTAGGAATAATTCTAAGAACATGCCAAGATTTAGTTCTAATGACATGGTTCATAATCACTATATAGAGAAAGCTAAGAAAAAGACACATGAAAGGGATAGGACTTCAAAAACTAGTGTGATGCCTTCTACTAGATTACAAAACACTGCTAATGGTAGCAAACCAAAACCTAGGAGCATGAATCAAATGACTAGGAATTGGCCTACACATAAGAGTAGTTATGTAACAAAAACTAATGTGCCTAAAACAGAACACTCTAGGAATTCTAGTTCCTTTTTGGACTCCAAACTCTTTGTCTGCTCGACATGTCGGGAATGTGTCTTTAATTCAAATCATGATGCTTGTATAACAAACCTCCTGAAAGAGGTGAATTCTCGGGGTAAGAAACAATCCCTTAAGACAACTAAAAGAGACATACCTATAGAAAAGAAAAGCAATGCTAAGAAATCTGAAAGACGGATCTCTACAGGACACAAGTTTTCCCCAAATAAGTCTTCCGTTGTGTATGTGAAAACAACACCTCCTAGATCTGGTCTTACGTGGAAACCAACGGGTAGAATATTTACTTATGTAGGTCTTAGGTGGATTCCCACGAGAAAGACTGTTGAAACTTGCCTCAACACGAATGATAGTGTAATACCATTAAGAAAGGAAACATGTTCTCCTAACATTGTTATTTGTGCAAATTCTTCTTCTTTGAGTGCAGGTACTTCAACAGCTTCCAAACCCATTTCCTCCAAGGGTTCATCTGATGTAAATATTTTATCATCATATTTTTTGTATAAACATTCCATTTTTAATTATGTTAGAAAATATTTTTGAAAAAGAAAATACAAAAATATAAAATTTCAAAAAGAAAATACAAAAATAGAAAAGTTAAAAAATATATAAAATAAAAAAAATTCAAAAATACCAAAAAGAATCTTCTCGACATGTCTTTATGGCTTTCGTATACTTCTGTACAAAACCCGCATTTCAAAGAAAATAAAAGTGTACGCTTCAGTGCGCTTTATCTTAAAAAGAAGAGAAATCTTCTTCGTCCCGAGCATTCTTTCAAAATGTTCATGCCCGGGACATACGACTTCTAAGTAAATATCAGCTTATGACTCGTTCTTCAAATAAAGGAAAGTGTGCAAACATGTACATTTATCCTCACAACGAGAAGATAACAATTTCTCGTACTTGAGCTGACATAAAACGTCAATTCAAAAGATATTCAAAGTCTTTAGAGCTCAAGTAACATTGGTTTTCAAAACAGTTGAACACTATTTTTCAAGAATTTCTCAAAAAAAAATTCAAAATCTTTCAAAATTATGTGTTCAACACTCCCTCCTCACGAAACTTTCCAAAGTCGAATCATTTTTTATAAGTGGATCAATTGTTGAGGTGGAGATTTTAAAACCAAGTTTGAATGCTTTTAGACACATTCTCACATGTCTACTTTGTGTGTCTTAAACATTTTAAAATGTTTAAACAAATGAAAGAACTTAAATATTAAAAATATTAAAACACTCATTTTTGTTAAAACATATAAAAGTGGCTCAATCTCAATTTCACATGGAATTTAAAAGTCAAAACCATATTTTCTCAATGTCGTATATGTGGTGTTGTACGTGAAATTGAGGGGGAGCAACAAAGAGAAAAGTTCCAATAATTCATGCAACAAGTGTTAACATTTTTCTCGTTATGAAACTTTTTCATGTCTTAAATTTTAATCAATTGGTATGAAAATACTAAGAGATTAACTATTTTCATAGGGGAAGAAAATATGATTAAAATGTGATCTAGAAGACTCAAAAGTTTAAGTGCAAATCACTCTTTCCTCCATGTGCGAAACAATTTCGAATATTGATGCACATGTGTAAGGGGAGCATTTCATAAGAATGAAACTTTCAAAGTGTTAAACGTTTTGACTTATATCAAACATTTTGATTGATTTTAAAATGGCTTTATGGTTACGATCTTATACCCAACAACCTATTATTTCACGACGATTCTAAAGTCATAAGGTGGTTAGGTTAGGTATTATCCTATGATCCAACCAGAACCGGAAGGATCTACCCAAGGACACTTCATAGTTAGAAATAGCATTCGTTAGGTGTGATTTGGAAATGAATGAGAAAAGGGAATAATGTTGACTAAGGCATGAGCTAACACTAGAACAATTACAACAAGGTGTTAGTAAGGACGTCTTGGTAAACATTGAAGGGGTTGAAGAATGAAAAAGAAATGTATGGTTTAAGGGTGAAAAGAAATAAGCCCTCCACACAACTTTAGGCAGAAACTGGGTTAATACATAATCTATCAGAATTACAAAGATGATGTTTGATATTAAACAAAGTCGTCATGGACCCAGTGATGCAATGCACAACCCTTTCTAGCCATTCAAGTTTCTCTCAAAAGATACTTGTGTCATTTGTCACAGAGATACATACGTTATCTATTGACATCTCACTCCGAGATTGTTGATATTGAAAAGGTGGCAGTCAACTCCAGCCTCCGATCACTAAAACCAAAATGCACAAATCGAGTCTAGAGCCAAAAGAGATCAAATATATAAATCTCATTAGGACACATTTCATGATAAACACTTGTTGTTCAAAATCTAGAACACAAGTTATAACAAAGAATCCTACGCATTATCCTAGTAATTTTGCCAGAACATCAGAGTGATACTCTTTAGCATTCACAATGACGATGGAAATCATTCTAATGTCCACATAAAATAGCACTGCGGTAGGTGACTTGCAAGTTCTATATGAATTAAACTTGTGATAACTGGATATCGATTTGGTCCAGTAAATGAATTGACGACTCAATCAGTGAGATAGTAACTGACCGGTTCACACTTACGGTATTGTCTACTTTTAAGACGTTCCGGTAATGAGAACAGGCTAGTACAGTCGCAAAACCCTATCAAGAAAGTTCTTTGAACCTATCTAATCATAGGTATAATATTTATACTATAAAACGAGGAACTGGTTGTTATCGCAACCTAAAATCGACGAAATGACAAAGACATTATCATCCGAATCTGTTGTTTATTACTAAGCTAAACATGCAGGACAAGTCAATGACGTAACTACCACATACCAGCTGAGTTGGATTCATAACCACATGCTCATCCTCAAGCTACAAAGTCATACTATAAGCATCAAGGTCTAAGAATCAAGAAAGCTCGAGATCAAACAAAGACAAAGACTTCCGCAACTCTGATATTCATGATCTTCCTTAAAGATATCAAGATTATCAAGACAAAGATTGTCAAGGGAGATTGTTAGCAAGCTTTCAAGATGATGCATAATATGAGCATGTGGGTAGAGACACAAGATCGCAAGATGGCATAAGATTCAAGGAGAAAGATTTAAAGATCTCAGAATTAATGTCAAAGTCAAAAAAAGGCTCAAGATCAAAGATCACAAAGCATGAAGGAACAAGCCTACAACAAATATAACGACCAAGACCAAGACCAAGAACACAAGAGCTTAACGTCAATGCAATCACAAGGTACTCAAAGTCAAGGAGTCAATGACCTCGCTTCGGGGGAGATTGTTGGCCTCAAAATATTGAGTCGAATAAGAAATCTCGGTCATTCAACAAAGAAGTCTTGGTCATCTATATATCCATGTTGTAATAGGCTAGAATGGGTATTAGGCTCGTTGTTTTAATGTAATATTGCATGTGTTTCGGGCTAAAACCCATGTAATCTCGAGCCTGACCCATCTCACTCACTTGAACTATAAATACCCCTCCCTAGCATGTTAAGGAGGGTTGATTGTCACTTGTATTCTCTTCTCTATGTGCAAATGATAACCCTCCTCTCTTCTTTCTTCCACTTCTCTCTCTAGCTTTCTCTCTCTAAGTTTTTATTTCTTATATTGTTTATTTTATTTATTATTGTGTGAGTATTGATCCTAACACTTTATATGTAGTATAGATATGAGTATATGCAATCTTGACTATCCATCTCATTTTAGGAACCACGTCTTAAGGTGACATATGTCACTTATTAATTAAAAAACCACCTTTATTTTTAAATTCAAATATTTTTTTATCTATTTATTTTTTATGATTTAATTTCACCATATTTTTTAAAATTTTATGTTTTTTAATTCAACATTCATTTTCGTATATTTTTATGAATTTTTTGTTTTTTTCATTTTTAGTGTCGTCGAAAATGCGGATTTACACGAGTACTATGCTAGTCCTCCTAAAACATTCCTAATTCTCATCATAATGTCACTTGTCAGGAGTTCACAAGGGGAAAATAGTGGCCCATTTTATCATCTTTTAATCAATTCACAACAGAGCATATGTATAAACATAAGTTAGGAGGAAATATCATTTTCCTTATTTAAATACCATTACCCACATGAACCAAAAACCAAAACCGAACCGAATAAAAATGAATCGAATTTGTATCCGAATCGAATTAAATATTCGGTTTTCGGGTTGAATATGATTTTGGTAAAATGAAAACAGAACCGAAAACCGAATTCACATAAATATTTATATTTTTTATATATTTATATAAAAAAACTATTAAAAGTATAAGTATAACATTTTTTAAGCTTCAAAATTTTTTGAGTGTTAAAAATAGGGGTGGAAACGAGCCGAGCTGCTCGTGAAAAGCTCGGGATCGGATCGGTAAAAAGCTCGAACGAGCCAAGCTTAAACGAGCTCGAGCCCGAGCTCGAGCCTAAGTTGCAGCTCGTTTATTAATCGAGCTCGAGCTCGAGCTTTACATACAAAGCTCGACTGGGCTCGCGAGCCTAAACGAGCCTAGGATATTTTAAGTGTTAACATATATAAAACGTTATGTATTTTTATTAAAGGCGAGCTTTAAACGAGCTCAATAACAAGCTTATTAATGAGCTTAATAACAAGCTTATTAACGAGCTCAAAATAGATATATCTTGACTCGAGCTCGAGCGAAACTTTAACTTTTCATCGCCAAATCGTATAAAGGAGCCGAGCCCGAGCCTGTGGAACATACCACGAGCCGAGCTCGAGCTTAAACAATAAGGCTCGAACCGAGCCGAGCTCGAGCTCGAGCCTTATAAAACTTCATCAAGGGCAATGTAGGCAATTTTATATTGTATTCATATAACGGGGGAAGACTATAACACCCCGTGTTTTAGGGTCATTTACGACGTCAATAAATTCACTATTTATTTTTAGTATTGTACGCGTTTGCTTTTAAATTGAAATCGTTAAGTTAAATCACGTAAGTTAAAAATTATTGTTCAATGTAAACGGGCATCAAACAATTAAATGTTTACATCAAGCAAGTGTTAAGTAATTATTTTGAGGATAATTATTAACTTTGTTTATTTTTTTTATTGGTTACGTTTTACATTTATAATGATTTACAAGTTTTGGAGTGAGAAACATGCATGGTTTTTTTACAATTGGACGCAAGTGTACATTTCATATTCAAACTGATTACGTGTTTGCCTAGGTAACAAGAACCCAATGAGGCCATTATCATGAATTGGTTAATTACTGGATTGTAAGCGCGTACGTTGCCCAGATGCAATTGACCTGGTTTAGAAATGGGGGGAAAAAACATTTTGAATAGGGAACACAGTGGGTTTTTTTTGAGGGTTTTGGGCTATAATTGAAATTTTCCCTTCATATAATTTGACTTAGAACGTTGTTGGCCCAGCCCACAAAAATAAAAGTTGTACAAAGCAATGAGGGCATTAGAAAACCCTTGGGTATGAATTTCACCATACCAATGTTCCTGTTTTTCTGTTCTTTGTTCTGGTTAGTGAATTTTTATTGTTTGTACCTTATAAATTTTATATGTTTTGATTTTGCAAAAATATGATTTTCATTACAATGTTACTTATGCATGATTATTGGATGATAATTTTGAAAAACGTGCAGACAAACTAGAAAAAAATAGATACACAACTTGTCCCTGTATTTTGTATGAAGGATGAATTTATTTTTACAACCGATTGTAACCACAGCTTTAATTGAGAGTTGTCTCTAGCATAAGGTTTTTTGTGTTATAATAGATGTCATGATCAGTGGCGGCCCTACATAGGGGGCAGTGTGGGTAGCTGCCCCCATAAACTTGTTTTGAATAGTGTAATTTTGTGAAGATGACATTAATATTTGTATCTAAGTACATAATAAAGATAAAAGAGTTCGTAGTTGTAATAGAAAATGTATGTTTTTCTAGTGTTTATGCGACCTTTTACCTTTATGATTGACCTTTGTTCTATTCTTACGTGCTGTACTTTTTCTCTTATTAAATTCTTTTATTTTTGCTTATTCTTTTGTTCTACTTAATGGTGATTTTTTTGTGTACTTTACTGCATAATAACTACATATACAAAGTGTTTAAGTGAACTTGTACTAAAGAAACATGAAAACATCAAAAAGGTCTTTTAACTTTATGAGTAACATTGCTATGCTTAATTGCTTATGAATTGAATTTAAGAAATCATATTTGGTATTTGCATGGAAATGGATATCAAACTAAGCCTCATCAGGTGTTATTATAAGATCCTTGCAAAACTTTTAGCGGAGAGAGTTAAAAGGGTTGTTAATAAGGTTGTAGGAGATGCCCATAATGCTTTTAATAAAGGAAGGTATATTCTTGACTATATTTTAGTAGCTAACAAAACAGTGGATTATTTAAGGAAAACTTAGGGTAAAGGGTTAATATTTAAAGTAGATTTCGAGAAAGCCTATGATAGTCTAAATTGGAGATTTTTGCTTGATATTATGGAAAAGATGGGGTTTAGGGTAAAGTAGCGTATGTAACAATCCGTTATTTCAGGTTATTTTACGACTTCAATTATTTCATTATTTATTTTTAGACTTTTACGCGTCTACTTTTTTATTTAAATCGCATAGTTAAATCGTGTAAACTAAAAATCAACATTCAACGTAAACATGCATCAAACAAATAAAAGTTTACATTCAGCAAGTGTTATAGCATTATTAGGAAGGTGTATTTTTTTTTAAAAAAATTTAAAGTTTTAAAATTATTAAAACATTTCATGATTTATTTTTGTATTTACGTTAAACGCATCCGGTTCGCGTTTTCAGGCGTATATGCTTGATCTAATTCCTAAAAACTTCTATTAAATTCAACATAAATACCCACAATTATACCCAATACCCAAAAATTTATATCATTTTACCCCATGTGCTTGCCTTAGCCGATTCTACACATACACATTCAAATTAAATCACACCAAACCCACTAACTAATAAACTAGTATATCTATTAACCAAAGGATCATACCATAAAGCTTTCCTACTAGTTCAAGCCACCAACTTTGTCATACACATGTGTGTACTTCGTTGAAACAAAGGAAAGCAAGGAAAGTAAAAAGAGACCAAGCATGTATGTTCCATCACTTCAAACTTACACATGAACATACCATTCTTACACATATCATCTTATTCTTTTAACACCTAGTATTATTAAAACTCCAAAAGCATACCCTAAACTCTAATACAAACCGTGTACCCCTTTAAACACCTTCCATGGTTTTGAAATGTAGTATTCATGCAAATCTTATGCTATATATAGGTGTCATAAAGAAAGTATACTCACACTACCATTTTACAAGCAAGAATCAAACTCATTTTTCTCTTTCTCTCTACTACACTCACGGCTCACAACATACACTCCTATATATTCTTAGTTTTTTTATTTTACTAGTATTTCAAGTATAATAGGGTTGATATTAAATATATCTAAGGTGTTACAAGGTTATAAACAAGAAAAAAAATTAGGGTTTTCTTGATTTGGAAGCTAGGGTTTTCTTGGTAATTTGGGGTTTAGATCTTGTGTATCATCTTCTTGCATCTCCTTAAGGTCTTTTTTTTTATTTTTTTAACACCCCAGAATTCTTTAATTAAATGAAAAAATATGTATATAAGTTATGTAATTTGTGTTATCCGAGTCAACCTGAAAAACCAAACCAAATTTAAATTCGGTATTTGATTTGTTTAATCTAGTTAGGATTTAGTTTGATTTTTAGTTTTACACAACAAATTCGAAATTTAGCCTAAAACACAAAAAAACCCATTGTAGCTCTTTCAAAATATTTTTCTAAAAATAGACCAGGACAACTTGGCATCTGGGCAACTCTAAGAAAAATTTGACATGTGTCCATTAGGTTGCCCAGAAGTACAATAGTTGCCCATATAGTACAATCGGTTGCCTAAAAAAATGTGTACTTTGATATTAAAAAATGTCACGTGTTAAATTTTGCTCTAAGTTGCCCAGATGCCAAGTTGACCTGGTTTAGAAATGGAAAAACATTTTGAAAGGAACACAGTAGGCTTTTTTTGAGGGTTTTGGGCTATAATTGAAATTTTCCTTTCATATAATTTGACTTAGAATGTTGTGGGCCCAACCCACAAAAATAAAAGTTGTACAAAGCAATGAGGGCATTAGAAAACCCTTGGGTATGAATTCACCATACCAATGTTCCTGTTTTTCTGTTCTTGTTTCTGGTTAGTGAATTTTTATTGTTTGTACCTTATGTTTGTACCGTTATAAATTTATAGCGTTTTGAATTTGCAAAAATATACTTTTTCATTACAAGTTACTTATGCAGATTATTTGGATGATAATTTTGAAAAACGTGGAGACAAACTAGAAAAAAAAATAGATACACAATTAACCTGTATTTGTAAGACGGATGAATTTATTTTTACAACCGATTGCAACCACAGCTTTAATTGAGAGCTGTCTCTAGCAAAAGGTTTTTTGTGTTATAATGGATGTCATGATCAGTGGCGGTCCTGCATAAGGGGCAGCTGCCCCCATAAACTTTTTTTGAATAGTGTAATTTTATGAAGATGACATTAATATTTGTATCTAAGTACATAATAAAGATAAAAGAGTTTGTAGTTGTAAAATAAAATGTATGTTTTTCTAGTGTTTATGCGGCCTTTTACCTTTCTAATTGACCTTTGTTCTATTCTTACGTGTTGCACTTTTTCTCTTATTATATTCTTTTGTTTTTGCTTATTCTTTTGTTCTACTTAATGGTGATTTTTTTGTGTACTTTACTGCATAATAACTACATATACAAAGTGTTTAAGTGAACTTGTACTAAAGAAACATGAAAACATCGAAAAGGTCTTTTAACTTTATGAGTGACATTGCTATGCTTAATTGCTTATGAATTGAATTTAAGAAATCATATTCGGCATTTG
Organism: Tanacetum coccineum; assembly: GCA_026074375.1. Lineage (NCBI taxonomy): Eukaryota > Viridiplantae > Streptophyta > Magnoliopsida > Asterales > Asteraceae > Tanacetum > Tanacetum coccineum. The sequence continues at coordinate 13,908 of BQNB010096661.1, read as the reverse complement.
CATTGAAATGGATATCACACTAAGCCTCATCAGGTGTTATTATAAGATCCTTGTGAAACTTTTAGCGAGAGAGTTAAAAGGGTTGTTAATAAGGTTGTAGGAGATGCCCAAAATGCTTTTATTAAAGGAAGGTATATTCTTGACTATATTTTAGTAGCTAACAAAACAGTGGATTATTTAAGGAAAACTTAGGGTAAAGGGTTAATATTTAAAGTAGATTTCGAGAAAGCCTATGATAGTCTAAATTGGAGATTTTTGCTTGATATTATGGAAAAGATGGGGTTTAGGGTAAAGTAGCGTATGTAACAATCCGTTATTTCAGGTTATTTTACGACTTCAATTATTTCATTATTTATTTTTAGACTTTTACGCGTCTACTTTTTTATTTAAATCGCATAGTTAAATCGTGTAAACTAAAAATCAACATTCAACGTAAACATGCATCAAACAAATAAAAGTTTACATTCAGCAAGTGTTATAGCATTATTAGAAGTATAATTTATAACATTTCATGATTTATTTTTGTACTTTACGTAAAACGCATCCGGTTCGCGTTTTAGGCGTCTATGCATGCATCTAATCACATAAACACTTCTATACTTCAACAAATACCCACCATTATACCCAATACCCAAAAATTTATATCATTTTACCCCATGTGCTTGCCTTAGCTGATTCTACACATACACATTCAAATTAAATAACACCAAACCCACTAACTAATAAACTAGTATATCTATTAACTAAAGGATCATACCATAAAGCTTTCCTACTAGTTCAAGCCACCAAATTTGTCATACACGTGTGTGTACTTCGTTGAAACAAAGGAAAGCAAGGAAAGTAAAAAGAGACCAAGCATGTATGTTCCATCACTTCAAACTTACACATGAACATACCATTCTTACACATATCATCTTATTCTTACACACCTAGTATTATTAAAACTCCAAAAGCATACCCTAAACTCTAATACAAACCGTGTACCCCTTTAAACACCTTCCATGGTTTTGAAATGTAGTATTCATGCAAATCTTATGCTATATATAGGTGTCATAAAGAAAGTATACTCACACTACCATTTTACAAGCAAGAATCAAACTCATTTTTCTCTTTCTCTCTACTACACTCACGGCTCACAACATACACTCCTATACATTCTTAGTTTTTGATTTTACTAGTATTTCAAGTATAATAGGGTTGGTATTAAACATATCTAAGGTATTACAAGGTTATAAACAAGAAAGAAAATTAGGGTTTTCTTGAATTGGAAGCTAGGGTTTTCTTGGTAATTTGGGGTTTAGATCTTGTGTATCATCTTCTTGCATCTCCCTAAGGTCTTTTATAAACCATAATCTCTTCAATATATTAATTTCATGTTTTATATAATTGTTATATAGTTAATCATCACCTAGGTTTATTTTATAAAGTTTATAAAATAATTTCACACTTGTTAAAATTCGAACTATAATTTATACTTGGTGAAATGATGTTTAAAATATGAGAATACGTTTTATTTTAGGATTTGCAAGCAATGGATAATTTATATAATTATTTGTTAAGTTATGGTTAATTATTTATTTATAAAGTGTATATAAATAAATAAACATGTTGGATATTTTCTTGGACACTTTGGACAATATATGATGGACACAAATTCAAAGACTTAATCTATATACAAGATGTACCAGGACATGAAGAAGTTATACTGGTGGCCAAACATGAAAGCCGATATTGCCACCTATGTTAGCAAGTGTTTGACGTGTCTAAAGGTCAAAGCTGAACACCAAAAACCATCTGGTTTGTTGGTGCAACCTGAGATTCCTCAATGGAAGTGGGACAACATCACCATGGATTTTGTCACCAAGCTCCCAAGGACGTCAAGTGGTTATGATACCATTTGGGTGATTGTATACCGTCTTACTAAGTTTGCACACTTTTTACCAATGAGGGAAAACGATTCTATGGACAAATTGGCAAGACTATACTTGAAAGAAGTAGTCACGAGACATGGAATACCAGTCTTGATCATTTGTGACCGTGATGGTAGGTTTACATCAAATTTCTAGAGAGCATTTCAAAAGGCTTTGGGTAATCATTTAGATATGAGTACAGCTTACCATCCGCAGACCGATGGGCAAAGCGAAAGAACCATTTAGACACTAGAAGATATGTTATGAGCTTGCATGATAGACTTTGAGAATGGTTGGGAAAGACACTTACCGCTGATCGAATTTGCATATAACAACAGTTATCATGCTAGCATTAAAGCTGCCCCATTTGAGGCACTTTATGGGCGAAAGTGTTGATTACGTGTTTGTTGGGTCGAGGTCGAAGACGCTCAGCTCACCGGTCCAGAACTTATTCATGAGACAACTGAGAAGATTGTTCAAATCAAGCAAAGAATTTAAGCCGCTCGTGATCGCCAGGAGTTATGCCAATGTGAGGCGTAAGCGTTTAGAATTTCAAGTTGGTGACTGAGTCATGTTGAAGGTATCACCTTGGAAAGGGTTGGCAAATGAGGGAAGTTGAACCCAAGGTATATTGGCCCTTTCAAGGTGTTAGCTAAAGTGGGAACCGTGGCTTATAGACTCAAACTTCCACAACAATTAATCAGGGTTCATAGTATTTTTCACGTATCCAACTTAAATAAGTGTTTATCCGACGAGCCGTTGGCAATTTTATTGGATGAAATACATATTGATGACAAGCTTCACTTCGTTGTAGACCTAGTAGAGGTCATGGATTGTAAGGTTAAACGGTTGAAACAAATCCGTATTCCAATTATCAAGGTTCTATGGAACTCTAGGAGGGGTCCTGAGTTCACATGGGAACGTAAAGATCAATTTCGAAAGGAGTATCCACATCTCTTCACAAAAACCGCATCCTCGACAAGTGCCGCATCTTGAGCCTTGCGGACAAGGCTCTTTTAATGGGAGAAGACTGTAACAATCTGTTATTTTAGGTTATTTTACGACTTTAATTATTCCATTATTTATTTTTTGACTTTTACGCGTTTACCTTTTTATTTAAATCGCATAGTTAAATCGCGTAAACTTAAAATCAACATTTAACGTAAACGGACATCAAACAAATAAAAGTTTATGTTCAACAAGTGTTATAGCATTATTAGAAGTATAATTTATAACATTTCATGATTTATTTTCGTACTTTACGTAAAACGCATTCGGTTCGCGTTTTAGGCATCCATGCATGCATGTAATCACATAAACACTTCTATACTTCAACAAATACCTACCATTATACCCAATACCCAAAAATTTATATAATTTTACCCCATGTGCTTGCCTTAGCTGATTCTACACATACACATTCAAATTAAATCACACCAAACCCACTAACTAATAAACTAGTATATCTATTAACCAAAGGATCATACCATAAAGCTTTCCTACTAGTTCAAGCCACTAACTTTGTCATACATATGTGTGTAGTCTGCTGAAACAAAGGAAAACAAGGAAAGAGAAAAGAGACCAAGCAAGTATGTTCCATCACTTCAACCTTACACATGAACATACCTTTCTTACATATACCATATTGTTCTTACACACCTAGTATTATTAAAACTCCAAAAGCATACCCTAAACCCTAATACAAACTGTGTACCCCTTTGAACACCTTCCATGGTTTTGAAATGTAGTATTCATGCAAATCTTATGCTATATATAGGTGTCATAAAGAAAGTATACTCACACTACCATTTTACAAGCAAGAATCAAACTCGTTTTTCTATTTCTCTCTACTACACTCATGGCTCACAACATACACTCCTATACATTCTTAGTTTTTTATTTTACAAGTATTTCAAGTATAATAGGGTTGATATTAAACATATCTAAGGTATTACAAAGGGTATTGAAAGCTTGGTTAAGTAATTACAAGGTTATAAACAAGAAAGAAAAATAGGGTTTTCTTGAATTGGAAGCTAGGGTTTTCTTGGTAATTTGGCGTTTAGATCTTGTGTATCATCTTTTTGCATCTCCCTAAGGTCTTTTATAAACCCTAATCTCTTCAATATATTAATTTCATGTTTTATATAATTGTTATATAGTTAATCATCACCTAGGTTTATTTTATAAAGTTTATAAAATAATTTCACACTTGTTAAAATTCAAACTATAATTTATACTTGGTGAAATGATGTTTAAAATATAAGAATATGTTTTATTTTAGAATTTGCAAGCAATGAATAATTTATATAATTATTTGTTAAGTTATGGTTAATTATTTATTTATAAAGTGTATATAAATAAATAAACATGTTGGACATTTTCTTGGACACTTTGGATAATATACGATGGATACAAATTCAAGGACTTAATCTATATACAAGATGTGTATTTACATAAATTAGAGGACTTGTAGCAAATTAATTAAGTTAAAAACTTATAAAAATAATTTTATAAACACTTAAGTTAAATAATAAAAACCTACTGTTTTATTCGACCAAAAAATATATATATTTTATTAAAATAGTACATTTCATGACAATTCTAAATATATAAAGAACTCGAAAATCCGAATAATAACGAAGAAATTATGAAGTTTACAAGTTTACAATAAAAAGTAGATTTATAAAAGTAATTTTATAAAAATCCGAATCGTTACACATCTGATGAAAAATATATGATGTTTTTTTGTGAAAATACTTTTTACAATGAATCCAAATATATAAGAAACTCGAAAAACCGAATTATAACGAAGGAGTTATAGAATTTACAAGTTTACAATAAAAAGTGTTTTTATAAAAGTAATTTTATAAAAACAAGTTACTGTTCATAACAGTAAAATTTTGGAAAATGTTTTACTTACATAGAACTTTTAATTACGAAGACGTGGATATAAGGATCACTAAAAACCGAATTAAAACGAATGAGTTATGATTTTTACGAGATTACGACAATTGATTAAATAAAAGTAGTTTTATAAAATTTTACAGAAACAGTAAGAGTTACTGTTCATCAGTTGCTAAAATATTATAAATGTAATATTTTGATAGATTATCTTAATACGAAACCGCGGGCATAAAGAACGTATAAAACAGAGTTAAAATGAAAAAGATATAATGTTTATAAAACCTTATGCATTATTTTTATACTTGTGCACTATTTTTATGTCATCAATTAAACTATTTATATAATGTCATTATATAAATATATAAAAGTGTTAAAACAATTATTATTTATAAATAATCAATTGTGGGATAAGTATACTATTTTTTATACAAATACATAGACATTTATTTTACAAAGTACAAATTTATATTGTTTAAATTTTATAAATTAAACAAACATGTTTAGGTGGTGATGTAACTATATAGAATTATATGTTGTCTTAGTTATTCAAAGTACATGGTACTCATACGACCTATATTTAATTAGGTTGCATTTGGACTATACGTGACGATTTTCATATTTGATTTATATATCAAATACATTCACTAAGGTGAGTTCATTGCCCCATTTTATACTATTACAATGATTTACAATTGTTGAGATGAGAAACATGCATTGTTTTACATTTTGACGCAAGTACACTTTTAAACAAATTACGAGTTTGCCTAAGTAGCTATAACCAACTATGCCCACGAATCATGAACTGTCAATTACTTGGTGTAAGCGCGAGTGTTATAAATAGATCTATTTGGGATTGACATCCCTGTTCGGGTGAGTAGCGCTTACTAGGTTCGACGGATTAAACCAACGGACGTATACCATGTCGGATTTAGGATGTTGCGGGTTGAACATCTACACAGGCACATTGTTGGCATTAATTTGCAATACATACATGTCGTAGCTTTAGTGTCATGAGCTTAGGGAATCGTAATTACATTTTTGTGATATTGTATGTGTTATAATAGTCATGCACTTTGAAATCTTGCGGTCCTACTTTATACATTACTTAAACATGTGAATTCACTAACTTTATGTTGACGTTTTAAATCATGTTTTTCTCAGGTCAATAAGGTACAAGACAAGGTTACATTGGTGGTCGTTATTTTGGATGTCATTGCATAAAGATTTAGAAGCATTACATTTTGGGGATATTTGTTATGTTTTAAAATCTTTACATTTACAAGTGAACCTGTTAAGTCGTTATGCTTTTGTAACAAACAATTTCAGTTATTCCAATGTATCAGTTTTTCAAACGACTCATTTAAAGGTCGTTCTCATATATTGTGCTATTGATCTATGATGTAACGCTCCCGGACCCTTATTTCGCTGCGACCCTATTTAGGGGTGTTACAACGTAAATGGGTGAAGTGTTGTCTACGTACAGCTACTATGTCTATTCTTGTTAATGTATCGCCGACGAAAGAGTTTAGCATGGAAAGGGGTGTTAGACAAGGAGATCCTCTTTCTCCTTTCTTGTTTATTTTGGCAACGGAAGGATTGAACGTAATTGTTAGTGAAGCAGTGGAAAAAGGTATTTTTAGGGGGATTAAAGTGGGTAGGAATAATGTGGTGGTTTCTCATCTCCAATATGCGCACGACGCTATATTCTTCGGGGAATGGAACAGAGAGAACGCTAAGGCTTTAATGTGTATTCTTAAATGTTTTGAAGAAGTTTTCGGGACTAAAAGTAAATTATAATAAGAGCAAAATATATGGTGTAGGGGTGAATGACGTGGAATTGGGGGATATGGCGAGATGGAGGAGATACGGTGTTGGGGTGTTTCCTTTTACATATTTGGGGTTACCTATTGGTGAGAACATGAGGCGGGTAGGGGCTTGGAATACCGTTGTAGAAAAATTCAAAAACCGCTTGGCCGATTGGAAAGCTAAAACGATGTCTTTTGGGGGGCGGTTAACCCTAGTTAAGTTGATTTTAGGTAGCTTACCGTTGTATTACTTTTTGATGTTCCGTGTGCCTTTGATTGTGATTAAACAAATAGAGAAAGTTTGAAAAAACTTTTTTTTTTGAAGGGGTTGGCGATTGTAAAAAAATTGCCATGGGTTAAATGGGATACGTTACTAGCCTCACACGGGGAGGGGGGTTTAAATATTGGGTCATTGAGGGCAAAAAACTTAGCTCTTTTAGGGAAATGGTGGTGGTGGTTAAAAAAACGAGGGAATCAATATGGGTTAGGATTATAAAATGTATACATGGGCATAGTAGGAGACTTGGGGAGGTTAGAAGGGTGAGGGGGAGGAGGCGAATGGCGGGGGAGGGGTATGACGTGACATTATCAAGGTGAGTGAGGTTTTAGAAGGAATAGGTATACCATTTAGATCCTCATTAAAAGGTATGGTGGGAAATGGTAGTGAAATTAGGTTTTAGGTCGATAATTAGATTGGCGATTGAAGTTGTGTGATAGATTCCCTAGGCTTTACCATTTAGATAGATTTAAGGAAGGAAGGGTGGCGGATAAAGGAAGTTGGGTAAATAGTGGGTGGGTTTGGGAATGAGATTGGGTTAGGAACCTTAGAGGGAGAGTTTGTTAGGATTTTAGAGATTTACAAGATGTTTTGCAAAATGTTGTTATTTGTTATGATTGTAGGGACCGATGGAGATGGACGCTAAGTGAGGATGGAGAATTCATAATGAAAGAGCTAACAAGGTTGGTAGAGGAGAGGATACTCAACGTGGATTACGACAACCAAGCAACTTTATGGAACAAGTGGGTACCCAAGAAGGTAAACATATTTGTTTGAAGGGCTTTAAAAGGTAGACTCCCGGTTCGCGAAGAGCTCAATAAGAGAGGGATTGATTTGGATTCACTTCTTTGTCCTTGTTGTGATAATGTTATGGAATCTTGTAACCATAGCTTGGTGTTATGCTACTTAGCAATGAAAGTGTGGGAAAGAATATTTAGGTGGTAGAAAGTTGGGAATGTTAATTCGTTTTCCATTTGTGAACTGTTTGCACTTAATGGGAATGTTAATATTCCTAGTCATGCATATAAATTATGGCAAGCGGTCATTTGGACATCCGGCTATTACATTTGGAGGGAAAGGAATTCTCGAGTGTTCAAGAAGAAAGTGTCGAGCATAAATAAGATTATACAAGTTATTTAACTTAAGAGTTTCGAGTGGATAGCGAGGAGGTCAAAAAAGAAGCTCGAGATGATTTGGCAACACTGGTTATTTGATCATCTAAAGTGCTAGATTTATGGTAATTAGCAGATCCAGTTTCATCTCAGTGTTCCAATGAGACAGTCCGTAAATTGGTTGCAAGAATTTTGGTGGCTCAAATGTGTCTTCTGATATTGTCACCGTGTCACATAAATGTTCTGCAAGTGTTTCTATCTGTGTGTTTGGCTGCATCTTATTTTTCTTTTCTGCAAATGTGTTGTGCTTGCTGGTGTGGTTTTTGTTTGGGTCAGGTGCATATGGATCAATTTTCCTTAGTGGGCCTGATCACACTTTTGCATCTCTAGTATATTTTCTGGTTTGTGTATCTAAAGTAGTATAGATTTAGTGTTAGTTTTGTAGTGCAAGTATATGTCTTGCTTCTTGGTTTTCCATTTTTTTCGGGTCTCTTCCTCTATTAATTAGCTTGCTTAATTGAGGAGGGATGCCATGTTTTGTATTTTTCTTTTCTCTCTTTGGGTGGTTATTTTCAAGTTGTTTCCTTTCTAAAAAAATCACACTAAGATCAAATTTAGTGCAAACAACAATCATCTGGGTTCAAATTTACAGTTTAACCTGAAAAAAAAATATTTTTAGTCGAGGACCCGACCTTTATGTATATGCATTCTTTATTCTTGCCCCCGCTTATAGAATTTTCTGGTACCGCCCCTAGTCATGATAATAGTTCCTGTATATTTTCTAGCAATATACAAGTACACCAATATTCATGATTTTCAACAACTTGCATCATAAACAATAATTATATACGAGTAGGACATGTTAATGGAATATCAGTTAGGGTTTATATATAGTTGTATGTATCTAATTTCAATGTTTAAACTTTAAAATTAAATAGTCTTGTAATGTAATCTTACTTTCACTATACTACATGAAGCATAACTAATTTTTCTTTATAAGATTTTTGCTTGCATCCTATCTATGAGTTCTTATGCCCTGTTAAAAATAATACAAAATTAGGCAATGATGGATTATCTATGCGAAGATTTAATGGTTGAAATCTTCTTACGGCTACCACCCGTATCCCTTCTATGATTCAGATCACTCTCCAAATCACTATGTTCGTTAATTGCTAGCCGCGAGTTCATTCGCAAGCACACTTCTTGATGACATCAAATAACATCTATTTTATAGCATCATTTATCCCATGTAATTAACCCATTTTGTATAATTATTGCAAAGAATTGTTACTTAACCATTTATATTTGAAAATTGTAGTGATTACGGAGTACTTGGTGAATATTAGCAAAAGGCGCGCATTCTGGAGCTTAAACAAAGACATTTTGAAGATTACTATTCTGACAACCAATACGCCGTATCCATCAAGGAAGATACGGCGTATCTGTGCCTGCACTCACCAAAGACCATAAAGGAAACAAGTCTAATACGCCGTATCCAGGAAAGGCAATACGCCGTATTCAAGCTATATGGGAATAAAATATTCTGGAAGATATCAAACGTGGTCCCTACTCCAAGAAACTCTAATACGCCGTATCCAATACCTTGGATACGCCGTATCGAACCGACTCTATACCCTATAAATACAAAACTCAAAAACGAGTATTAAGTGTGCTAAATCATATTCTCAATACCTAAACCATAAAAGTCGATTTTCAGAGGAGAAAAAGAGGAGAAGAGGTCTTGCAACGCATTCCAATCCATAGAAGACAACATGTAAATTCTTATACATTTGTAATCGTTCAGTTTTTGGTATCATTCGTTAACTCGGTTAGTTTACCTTAGCTAAAACAATTACTCTTGTATTAATTATAATGTTTGAAGGCTAATACCTTTGGGTATTAGCCATTATTATGAGGATCTGAATGTTTGGTTTTGTTTATATCTCGATTGCTTAAATTATCGTTGATTTATTGATTGTGTTTATCACATGATACTTGTTTACGTGCTTAAGTATGCGACCTATCATTCAACTGGGTCTAGTTCTACATATTTAATGCGCTGCAACTTCGGTGTTGTTTGTGCGTAAGCTAAGAGTCTGAGATAGCTCTCCATATAGTAATGCGTATAGGTGGAACAAATAGAATCACTAATAACGTCCTACTTGCCTGATTGAACTAGTTGTACCGTAGAAGGTAGTGGCTTAGTACTAACTAATAAGTTCTGATCATTGGTATAGTTTAGATTGTGGACTACCACCTAACACAAATTACCGTTAAGCAGTAAGTGGGTAAAGTCTCTATGAGCTAGGGTTTGTATGACATGCACGGTGTCGTCCTCTATATGAATTAATTAATAATAAGGATGCTGTATGCGGATGCTTTAATTGTGACAGAATTAATGTGTCTAGATCTTAGGATGAAGTCCCGCCTAAGTCTAAGAATGATATGCCTCTTCGAGATAAGTAATCATTGCATTGAATAAACAAACCAACTTCTAATTAGATTAATGATGGCTACTACAGTTTTCTATCATAAGGCTCGACCGCTCTTTTATCTTCTGTTAATTTGCTTGCGTGGGTTAGAGTGTCTTGAATTGATTGTAGTCACCAACCAAACTCGTGCCAGTCTCTCAGGCTGAAACCCCTCTTTTACCCGTTAGAAATAGGATTAGAACTAACATAAGATTAACATAGGTTTGACTTAGATTAGAATTAACATAGATTATATAGCCAAAATATTAATAAATTAAGAGATTTAACCTCGCTTCAAGTGTTCGGCACCCTACTTACCACGAATCTACCACCGACTGGGTACATTGCCCGTTAAAGTGTTGTTTTTTATTAAGTCGGCAAAATATAAATTTAAAACTTGAATCATAAAAATATACACCACACAACGACACATCAAGTTTTTGGCACCGCTGCCGGGAAGTAAAAAAAATCTTGATTTTTATTTTATATTTTGGTTTTTAACATTAGATCTAACCCTTAGGATTAGTGTAGTCTAGAATAGTTTATATTCCTGCTTGTTTGCTTACCCTGTTTGTGTAATATGGCGTATTCAGTTTACTGAATATAACATATTGATTATTTAATAGTTTTTCTAGTAAGATTGTTACAGGATGGACGATCTGAACATTACTATGGAGGAATACATCAGAATCATGGAAGAAAAAGCTCAAAAACATGGGAAAGTGTTTAACTAGAAAACTGCTAAGTATAGTAAGATCTGTGAAGACATTCACGACCTCAGATCCATTTAAACCGAATTCCCAGCTATAGCCTTTAAGGATGGGGTATCATATGAAAAAACACTTTCTTGTGAGCCCACGGTAAGTTCTCTTAACGATGAAATTGACTTTAGAGTTTCGTTTGACGAATCCGACGATGAAGATTACACGGTGATTTATGACAAAAATTAATTTTCCTATAAAATTATTTTTGTCAATGATTTGAAAACGGTTTCAGAAAATGATAATGATAAAGTCAATATGCCTTTGTTTCTGTCACCCGAGCCTACGGTCAGTTATTTTAATGATTTAGACTTCTTTAAAGATTTCGAAAATGCATTTCCAGCCATTGTTTACAATGATGCTCTAACGTCTAAATCAGATTTCTTAACTGAACCTACTATAAGTATTCAACATATTGACGAATTTAATTTGAAAGATAAAACATCATTGTCTGAATGTGATAAAGAGGAACAAAATGTTTTATACTTTAATGATGTATTTCCTTTTAACGTAATTTATCCTGATGATTCAAAATCGGATAAGAACAATGATGATGATAAAATCGATATAAAACAGTCTTTAGGGGGTAATGTAATAAATACGGATGTTGGTGCCTATGCATAAGGGTCAAATAAGCTTTTGAAAACAAGTCATGATACATTTAATAAATTTTTCAAAACTGAAATTTTTATCATGGAATTAAATCTTAATATCATGACTTGTAATTATATTATCAAAGGGATGCTAATAAATCTTTTCAAGAATTTGTATGTGCCATTTGGCATCCCGTTCGACTCTAAATTTTTTTATAAGGATGGGATTAAATTGGGGCAAGTCTAACTTAAAGACTTTTCTATAAACAAAAGTGCTTGCCGGGAGACAACTTGAAATGTATTTTTAATTTTCTTATCGAGTTTGTCTTCCCAGACTGTCCATACGGCGTATCCAAACCCCATGGATACGGCGTATTGACTATTTGGACATTATCCAGTCTTTATTTTCAGCACAGTCTATAGGACGTATTCGTTAAACGAATATAGCGTATTCGATACATGTATCAAACGGCGTATCCTAGGATATGGATACGGCGTATCGACTTCCTGTACAGTTTTAGGTAATTATATCGAGTCTAACCAAACGAATACACGGAGATAGAATTTTATTTGTTTTCTGAGAATTTATACAGGTCCTCGTGAAAGAATATCGACGAATATTGGTGGAGAATTTACAAATCTGGAGATCTTGAAGTGTTGGAGTCTTGAAACTTTAAGGCCGCTGTTCAACATGAATTCTTGCTCAATAAACTCAACATGGAGAATCTATCAAGAAAATATCAGAAGAGTTACTCATTCTAATTCTTTTTAATTCCCATATTTAATGTTTTATCTATACAACAAGGACGTTGTATAATTCAAGTAGAGGGATGGAATTAGAATGTTTACTTGTGTAGGAACCCGATTTATCACTTTACTTCATAACCCGAACACGAATCCAAGAAACTAGAGAGAGAGAGAGACGAAATGAATGAGAGAGAGATGAGAGAGTTGAGAGAGAAATGAGATGGAAAAGAAAATAGATTTTTGATATTATGAAAAAAGATATTTTCTAAATAAGAAAATATCTATATATATTTAGATATTTTAGAAAATATCTAAATATATATATACCCCTACACATTTAATGTGACGCGCGGGATATTTAACTAGGACCCGGGCTCGGGTTTTGCTTGGGATTAAACCCGAAACATATACAATATTAGATTAACTATCGAGCCCGATTCCCGATATTATCCTGTTACAACATTAACTAATTAAAGACCGAAGCTCCATCGTAGAGTGACCGAGCTTCCTTGTTCGACTCAATAAATTGAGGCTAACAATCTCCCCCGAAGTGAGGTCTTGAACACGGGAACGAACTATATACCCCTACACATTTAATGTGACGCGCGGGATATTTAACTAGGACTCGGGCTCGGGTTTTGTTTGGGATTAAACCCGAAACATATACAATATTAGATTAATTTGCACATCGCAAATGGGAATGTATATTATAGTCAAAACTCATGTATTTTTACTACCATCGCAATTAATGGTACGTCCGAAGAACGAAGAATTATCAAAGGAATTATCTGGAACTATTATGATTGTGAAGATGGTGAAACTACATCGAGTTTCGTAGTATAGTGTTAGCAAAAAAATTGAAACAATTAGAAAATCACAACAAAAAAAGAGAGAGAGAAGGAAAGTTTGAAGATAATTGTTTCGCAACTACCGAAGGAATTACACGAAGGATCAATTATTTGTTGATACAAATCGACAATGTAGAGTATTGTATAAAGTGGAAGATATCGCCGCTTGCCTTGTAAAGTATGGGATGATTGGGAAGTTGACCGTTACGGTAACGCCAACTTAGGTTGTTATTTTTTATCTATGGTCAAGACGTTGAAAATAGTTGTGTCTTTATCATGGTTACAGCTGAGAAAAAGTGTCTAGCAACCTGTATTTTAGACTTAATCTATTTGTTTCGTAATTTTTTAACAATAATTTATTTCCCTTTCCTAATGTATGCATGTCTATTCCGTCGTTACGACCATGTATGCATGTCTCAGCTGCCTTGTTGGTTTATTACTATTGGTGAAAGTTATAAGGTTCCTACCCTATATCATTCT
>BQNB010096660.1:0-25568 GCA_026074375.1 Tanacetum coccineum | reverse complement strand
AACAAACGCGTACAATACTAAAAATAAATAGTGACTTTATTAATGTCGTACATTGTCCTAAAACACGGGGTGTTATACTAATCCTATTTTACACTTATACATTATCTGTCTGTTTAGAAGTTTACTTAGGTTTTTTAATGAATTTTCAAATTTTTGTACTATAAGTTGAACCTCATCCTTTTCTTTTGTAGCCAGCTTTAACTTCCTTTTAAGCTCTGTAATATCTAAATCTCTTAAATAGATTTCATATTTTAAGAGTTTTATATATTCCTCATACACAGACTCATTTTTCTTAAAGATTAATAGTCTAGCTTCTACAAATTCTAAACCAGTTAACACTTATCCTAGCTGTTCTTAAGTCTTTAACTAATTGTTCATTTTGTTCTTTTAAATCTTTTACACATTCTAAACAATATGAACAACAATTTAAGTCATTAGATACCTCAAATTTTGTAGAAGAGGTTAAACTTGTTGAAGAATAAGCCATGAGAGCAAAATTAGTTCGACCTTCTTCTGCTTGGTCACTCCAATCATAGCCAAATCCATCACACTAAGACACTAAGGCATTTGAAGTAGTTTCCTCAACTGGAACAGTCCTTCTGGTAGGCTCCGTATTCCTGGTGTCTTGATTCCTGGGTGCCTTGCACTCCCTTACAAAGTGTCCTCTCTTGTGGCAGTTGAAACACTCCACCTTGGACTTGTCAAACCCAATTATTTATTTGTTGTCCATGTCCAGCTTCCTTCCAATATTCTTTAGGAATCTTCTTGCCCTCATAGTCAGCATAGCAATGTTCCACCTCAAATCCATCTCTTCTAGATCATCAGGATTGATTTGTTATAGATCTTCATTATCTAGATGTGGAGTACTTAGTTGGCTAGTAAAGAAGGAATAAATCACAACATCACTCAAATTTTCAACATTTGTTGAGCTATTAGCAGCACCCTGAGTGCTTGCAGTATTAACACCATGAGCAGTATTAACTGCTCTAGTTGCACTGTTAGTGCTGCTAGAGGACAGAAAGGCTACATTGTGTGAGTTTGTGGTTAAGCTAGATGTCCCCTTGACCTCTGATTCATAAGCCTTCAGGTTGTTGAAGAGGTCATCCAAACTCAATGTCTTAATCTCTAGTTTGTTCCATCACACAATAGTATGTATAGTCCATTCTTGTGACAAACTTCTCAAGAACTTCTGATTGATGTCTTCTTGAGGGATAACTTCACCATGCATTTCCAGTTGACTAATTAGCTTTTGAAGTATTTCATAAGTTTACTCAATCACTTCTGTGCTGGATACATCAAAGTTTTCATATTGCTACTTTAGAAGATTTTTCTGAGTTTTCTTTGTAGCAGTATTACCTCCAAATCTGTTCTTAATAGCCTGCATTAGTGTCTTAACATCCTTGTATGAGTTGAACTTTAATTGATGCTCATTAGGTAAAGCCATTAACATAGTGCTTCTTGCCTTCAACTCTGCCCTTCTTTGTGCCTTCTCTTCAACACTTGTAGGAGGGATAACAGTCTCCTTACCATCAACAGTTTTTGTTACTATGGGTGCATTACCATTTTCTACGATCTCCTATAGAGTGTAATCAATGCACTATAGGTGCCGCTCCATCCTCATCTTTCAGAGATCAGACTCACCAGGTTAGAGTATGGGTAGCTTGATGGTTTGCATAGATTGAGAATCCATTGCTTCTTGTGTGTAGTAAAGATTCTTCTTATTCAAAGATTCTCACAAGCTCTGATACCATTTGTTGATCCCAATAGAATAGATCTTGTTTGCGGTATTAGGGCTAAGTTGTATTGGGTAAAAATTTTAAAATCAATCAACTATGATAGAAACTTTGATTGTGAATATCAAAGACTATGCGGAATCTAGTCAATGATACTAAGAAGAATTTCAATGAAACAGTAATGAATAAGATTAATAACAAAACAGTTTACCAAACTTTCAGCCTTAATATAATACGAACACTCTTAATAGTGTTAGGGTTACAAAACCTTGAAGCTATATCGATATCAAAACAAAGAATTTCTAGATATCTAACTCTATGCCCTAGGACCTCCTTTTATACACCAAGGAGTCCTAACCGGCTTACAATATTTTCCTAAGTTATCATGATCTTCTAAACAAATAACTTATACGTATCTTTTACAAAAATATCTCATACTTATCACATAAGCAATCTTTATCCATCCCTTGACAGTAGAAACTCTTTCAGCAGTCTTAATCTTTTCTGGAGTTGTAATTTTGTACCAGCAGCATTAACTCTGAACACTAGCAGTAGTAACTTATACACCAGCAACATTAACTGTATACAAGCAGTAGTAACTAATTAGAATATTTTCTTCAATCTTCACCAGCAATACTAACTTTATTTAGCAGTACTAACTTTACTCTAGCAGTACTAACTTTACTAGCAGTACTAAGTTACACTAGCAGTAGTAACTTTCTACTAACAGTTGTAACCTCATGCAGTCTTTGTACTAGCAGTATTAACTTCAACTGAGCAGTCTTAACTTTGTACTGGCAGTACTAATATATACTAACAGTAGTAACTGTGAACTAGCAGTATTAACTTTATACTAGCAGCACTAACTACTTAGCATATGTTTCATCAAAGTTAATGAGCAGCACTAAGTTATGCTTAACAGCAGTTTATTCCCCACGCAGCGGCGCCAAAAACTTGATGTAGAGTCGTAAAGACTTCTACACGAAGTTTTACAACTCCCTAGGCAGTGTACCTAATCGTTGCAGTGTAGTATAGGCAAGGCTCGGAGGTTGTTATCGTTCTCTAGGAGAATAGCACTGTGAAGGCCGGATCGAATGCTCACTAAGGTCTAAGGGTTGAAGGAAGATTCTTTTTGTGTTTTTATATTTTATGAAAAGCAAGTAAATTCTAGTTTTGTAGAGGTTTTGGTTTTAAGCTAATTAAACTATTAAACTAAATAACAAATATACAATGAAGCGTATTCACCTGGGATGCACTACTCTTTACTAGCTATCCAATTCTACCTATTGCTTTGTCACACTTGAGATGTAATGTGTAAGTATTTCCTTAGGTATTAGCAAATTACACAAAAACGCCGTCTACGTAATATTCCGTTAGGGCGACGTACAAGTAAGGTAGTATGAAGACTATTACAAGGCCCCTAAGAGTATATTACATGCATGTGAAATATCTTAAGAGGGATCAACCATATAAGGTGTAAGGTAGTATGAAGACTGTTACCCGATGGCATCCTTTCTACGCACTCGCGTTTCTGTAGACGTGTCAACAGCGATACAAACAAAAGCTAGTTTTCTAGAACCTAACGCGCACATTCATCAATAAGAAGCAATAGGAAACAAGAACTATAAACTATAATCAATTATACTCATTAAATCTGTCACAAACAACAATATATAATAAACTAAGGACAAGGTTCATGCATACCCAAATAAATACTAGATGAATTAGCCAAGCATACTTGAATAAGATTTGAAGACATAATTAAGATATAATCAAGGATCCAAACCATTATAAGATGTTTATGAAAGGAATAAGACCTTCTAAGTAGCTGGAAAAACACCTACCCAAACCCTCTAGTCGGCCCTAGGGTTTGGGGCTTGATAAAAACAAAGTTATGAGGTTATATTTATAGGCAAACCCTAAGTCGGTTTGTCATGACGGTGTCGCCAGAATCACGACACCGTCACTAGAGTCACGACACCGTCACGAATAACACTTGAATTCGTCGTGTGTAACTTATGACACCGTCGCTTGAAAGTCAAGACACCGTCGCCAGCCACTGTTTGGCTATTTTCTGAGGTGTAGAGTTGTAATTTTGTCTGTTTCTTCTCCAAATGAGCCCAAGTCACGTGTATTTACTCCAAATGTCGTCCAAATGCTAAATACCTAAAAAGGAATGATTAAGTACCTATTTTGGGCATAAATGCATGATTTAGAGGGTTAAATGCCCTTGGAAAAGTGTATAAAATGACACCTCATCAGCAGTAAATCATATAATTAAGAGGGTGGTTGGTTTTAGCTATTAGACTAAATAATAAACTAAGCTACTGGTGATAACAATAAGATAAAAGATTGTATTCATTTAATCATGTATTACTCCTTAGATTGCTTCTCCTAGTGTTGTTACTTTCTCACACTTGTGATGATCTATGTAACTATTTCCTAAGTAATGAATGAATTACACGAACCCGCCGTCTATTTAATATTCCGTTAAGGCAATGCACAAGTAAGGTAGTATGAAGACTATTATGGTATGTGCTTAATTACACATACCATTTTCCATTAAAAACGGACTTAAATGACTAAAAACGTACCAAAATACATCGTATTTGTATGTTTTGCATTTGTATTGTGCAGGAACAGATATTCAAGAAAAGGAACAAAAAGAAAGCCAAAAACAAACAAAGCCGAGCACGGGATGGAAAGGAGAAAGTCAAAATCTTCGGCCCCTAATGGGTGAACCTCTTCCAAAACAAATGAACAGATCCTCCCCCTCCGCGAACTACCCCCTCACGCCCTCCGCTCGCGCTCATGTTCGTGAGTTTTTGCTCATTGAGCTTTGATGCCCTCCTGTGGTATGATCCTAATCATTTGGGTGTTAGGTTTAGATTAGGGGGCGAGCAAAAGGAGATTTCTCTTTTAGAACTAGGGTGGAGAATTGGTTTATACTCTAAAAGGAAATCTAGGGAAAGTGCTACTCTAAGTGGGTTAAGAAAAGGGGTGACAGTGAAGGCAAATCATTTGTTATTGGGATTTTGGCCAACCATTGGGGATGATGGGTTTAATGTGGGAAATATGAAAGTGGTCGCCATTAGGGATATAAGGGTTAAGCTTACCCATCGTTACATTGCAACGACCATTGCAGGTAGAAAGGAAAGCACTCATAGGATCACCAAAATTAACCTATTCTAACTTTATTGCATCTACTCTGATGAGGTCGTCTGCAACATTCCATACTGGCTTGCTAAGTACATGGTTGGGATAAGGGAAAAGAGTTTGATTTGTGGAGGGATATTTATGACTCGGATTGCCCGATCTTATGGATTGCTAACCAATGAAATGATGGGGGCATTAAGTGTCGAGCCCTCCCCTCATGTCTTCAAAAAGAAATCATTAATATCAATAGGGGTTATCATGAAGCTACATAATGGGGGATGCTTTTGGCCTATAACACGAGAGGCCATAGAGGAAGATGATGAGGGTGATGAGAAAGCTGGAGGAGGTGCGGGTCATGAAGGGGCTGGAGGTTCTGCCGACATGTACAGCAACATGAGCCAAGGTGATTGGCAAGTTCACCAAGAGCGTTGGATGGATCAGCAAGACGAGCAGCGGGTTAGGATTAACACTTGGATGGGGCAGCAGGATGAACGAGCCCATTGGATGTATGATCACACTATTCGCCAATTCCAATACATGTCCACTCGTGACAACCTGGACCCCCACCTCTAGATTTACTTGTTCCTAGGTTATGAGGCCGATTACCCACCCGTTGGCTATCAGGGATACATGCCTTTAGGCTATGAGTACCGCCTCGGCCCCTCTTAAAATGACCCTTAGTGATTTTTCATGTTCAGTCTAGCATTTTGTAATGTCTTTCGTTGTTAAATATCTATGGATTGTAATAGTCTAAGATTCGAATATTTGAACTATTATTTTTGTGTTTGTTTGAACTAATTATCGTTTAATATTATAAATGTCATGTGTTTCAATTCTTTATTGTTTGTTTTATTATGTTTGAATGAATTTTGTAATCATGCTTTGTTTGTTTATAACTTCATCTTATTTGCAATCAAAGGTATTTTGCAACAAAATAAGTGTAGGGGAATATATCCGGTTTTTAAGAACCAAATTCAAACATTTAAAATAAATTGTTTAGATTAATTCGCGTCAGTTTCGAGTCATATGATTGTAACGATTAATTCCAGGTTTTTATGTAGTACTTTCTTCAGATTTAACTAGTAAAATTACAGGAAATTTCTCATTAAAAACGAAGAAATTTTTTTCACAGACGCTGGAGACGGCATCGGGATTAACACTCGACGATGTCGCGTCTCTAGGAATGTAAAATTTCATTTTTTTTAGTATTTCTGAAGAATAAAATGTGCAATATTTAAAATTTATAATTATGTTGTAAACCTGGATAAACCTATGATTACATCATTGCTCTCATCCTATCTTTACTGCTTTCATAGAGACAAAACACTAAACTCTCTATTGGGATTAAAAGACTTCTTGATGATCTTAAAGTTATTGCTGATAAGGTTTGTGTTACTACTGCTAGCATAAAGTTAGTGCTGTTCATTAACTTTAATGAAAAATATGCTAAGTAGTTAGTACTGCTAGTGTAACTTAGTTACTACTGCTAGTGTAACTTAGTACTGCTAGTGTAACTTAGTACTGCTAGTTACTACTACTAGTATATGTTAGTACTGCTAGAGTAAAGTTAGTACTGCTGAAGAAGATTGAAGAAAATATTCTAAGTAGTTACTACTACTTGTACACAGTTAATGCTGCTGGTGTATAAGTTACTACTGTCAGTGTTCAGAGTTAATGCTGCTATTACAAAGTTACAACTGCTGAAAAGATTAAGACTGCTAAAAGATTTTCTACTATCAGTGAAAGGATAAAGGCTGCTCAGAGAAAAGATAAGGATTGCTTAAAGATTAAGATTACTTATGAGATAAGGATTGTTATTTATAGAATAGATCTTTGAGAATATTCTAAGTTTTAGGAATATATTGTAAATCGACTAGGACTCCTTGGTGTATAAAAGGAGGACCTAGGGCATAGAGTTCTATGTATAAAAAACGAGTCATTCATAGAGTTGTTTATAGCTTCAAGGTTTTGTAACCCTAATACTAGTTAGAGTATTCGTATTAATATATTGAAGCTTTGTTTGTTAATCTGTGTGTTCATTAGAATTACTGTTCTATTGCATATTCTTCTTATTGATCAAAGATTAGATTCTGCATAATCTTTGATATATTTTACAAAGTTTCTACCATAGTTGTGTAGGATTTATCTTGCAGTACTAAACCTTACACAATCTAAGAAATTCAAGATCCATTCAAGTGGGACTAACAAGTGGTATCAGAGCTTGTTGCTTTGAGAAACTAAGCTAAGAAGACATGGATCAAGACTCAGTAGATATGGTGGTTGCATTAAAAGTGCCTATGCTTAAACCAAGTGAGTATGAGCTTTGGAGGATGAGGATTGAATAGTACATCCAGATGATTGATTATTCTCTATGGGAAGTCATAGAGAATGGTAATGCACCTCCAATAACAAAAGTTGTTAAAGGTGTTGAGACTATAATTGCTCCTACAACTGCTAAAGAAAAGGCACAAAGGAGGTTAGAGTTGAAGGCAAGAAGCACTTTATTGATGGGCATCCCTAATGAACATCAATTGAAGTTTAACTCCATCAAAGATGCCAAGTCATTGCTGCAGGCTGTTGAGAAGAGGTTTGGAGGGAATGCTGCTACTAAAAAGACTCAGAGGAATCTTCTAAAGCAGCAGTATGAAAATTTTACTGCATCTAGCTCAAAGGTGTTAGATCAAACCTTTGATAGGCTTCAAAAGCTTATCAGTCAGTTGGAGATTCATGGTGAAAGTATCTTACAAGAAGATGTGAATCAAAAGTTCTTAAGAAGTCTGTCACCAGAATGGAACACACATACCATTGTGTGGAGGAACAAGCCTAAGATAGATACATTAAGCCTGTATGATCTTTACAACAACCTAAAGATCTATGAACCAGAGGTCAAAGTCAAGCTCAAGCACAAACACACAAAACATAGCCTTTGTGTCCTCAAACAGCACCAACAGTACAAATGGAGCAGTTAATACTACTCACGTTGTTACAACTGCTAGCACTCAAGCTACTGCAATTAACTCAACAACAATTGATAACTTGAGTGATGATCTTATCTGTGCTTTCTTTGCAAGTCAACTAAACAGTCTACAACTTGACAATGAGGACTTGCAACAAATTAATCTTGATGATTTAGAAGAGATGGACTTGAGGTGGCAGATGGCTATGCTAACAATGAGGGCAAGGAGATTCTTAAAGAACACTGGAAGAAAGCTTACTGTTAATGGTAATGAGACCATTGGGTTTGATAAGTCTAAGGTGGAGTGTTACAACTGCCATAAAAGAGGACACTTTGCAAGGGAGTGCAGGGATCCTAGGAACCAAGAAAACAGGAATAGGGAGAACACAAGAAGGGTTGTGCCAGTAGAGACAACTACTTCTAATGCTTTGATGTCTTGTGATGGTGCTGGTTATGATTGGAGTGATCAAGCAGAAGAAGGTCCAACTAACTTTGCACTCATGGCTTACACTTCTACAAGTTCTAACTCTGAGGTATCTATTGATTCAAACTGTTCATCATCTTGTTTGGAAAATGTTAAAATTCTTAAAGAACAAAATGAACAACTGTTAAAAGACTTAAGGACATCTAAGTTAAATGCTATTACTTATAAAACAGGTTTAGAGTCTGTAGAAGCAAGACTTCTAGTTTATAAGAAAAATGAGTCTGTTTATGAGGAAGATATCAAGGTCTTAAAACATGAGATTCATTTAAGAGAAGTAGCCATTACAGAGCTTAGGAGGAAGTTGGAACTGGCTCAAAAACAAAAAGATGAAATTCAGCTAACAGTAGAAAAACTTGAGAATTCATCTAAAAGTTTAAGCAAACTAATTAGTTGTCAGAATAGTGATAAGTGCAAAACAGGTTTAGGGTATAATGTTGTTCCACCTCCCTATAAAGGAAACTTTATGCCTCTAAAACCTGATTTGTCATTCTCTGGTCTAAAAGAGTTTGTGAATAAACCTATAGTTTGTGAGCCTATAGTTAAGAAGCCTGTAGTTGAGACTAGTAAAGCTAAGACTAGTGAAGCTAAGACTAGTAAAGCAAAGCCTAAGGTTGTTAGGAAGAATAATGGTGCTCCAATTATTGAGGATTGGGTGTCTGATAGTGAGGAAGAAGATGTGACTCAGGCTAAGATAGAGATGTTAAACCTAGTTTTGCTAAAATAGAGTTTGTTAAATCTAAAGATCAAGTAAAATCTCCTAGGAAAACAACTGTTAAACAAGGTAATCAAAATAGGCTGAACACACATAGTCCTAGAGGAAACCAAAGAAACTAGAATAATGTGATGTGGTATGTGCTTAATTACACATACCATTTTCCATTAAAAACGGACTTAAATGACTAAAAACGTACCAAAAATACATTGTATTTGTATGTTTTGCATTTGAATTGTGAAGGAACGGATAGTTAAAAAGAAAGCCAAAAACAAACAAAGCTAAGCACGGGATGGAAAAGACAAAGTCAATCTGAAGCCAAAGTCAGCCGCATGAAGAAAATACAACTTAAGGGACTAAAATTGCCAAACCTCAAGTTGTATCGCAAGAATTAAAAGGCAAGGGTCGAAATTGCAAACCGGGCAAAGTTTGAATTGAAGTTATAAGAGAGGAGGGGCCAAAGCTGCCAACCTACCCAAACTCCATTCTTCCCGCCCAAACAAAACCCAGTTACAGCTAGGGGATGTCTTCCCATACCTTCTCCCTGCAAAAACACTCAACACCCTAGATAAATCATTTCAACCACTCCTCTACCCCCCCCCCCCAGCTGTATAAGTGCCATGTTGGCAATCCCTCACCATTCCCAAGTATTTTCGATGGCTATGATTGACTCCAAAGAAGCACAAAAGAAATTAAAGGCTGGGATTTGTTTTAGAATCACCTCACACAACAAGCACACTTGGTTTTTGTCTCTACAAAGAAACACAGAAGAAAGAGGAGATAGAAGTCCAAGAGAAGAAGACTTCGGCTATAAATAGAGTCTTTTGTAAACTTTGTAAAAAAAAGTTAGTTTTTAATTTTTCTTAGCTTAATTTTCAATATAACTTACCTCATTTTAAAAGTCATTTACAGCTTTCACTTTCAGCTTTGTAACACTTTCAAGTTTTAATGCAAATTTAAGGTTTTAAGTCACTTTATAACTCCAAGTGTTAAGTTTCTAAATTGTGTTGTTCTGTGTTTCAAAAAAGGCTCTCAATACAGCTTGTTTATAAGATGCTTTAATTAAGTACACCTAAAAAGTTAACTAGTCAAGAGAAAATCACAAAAATCACTCTCAAAATACACCACAGCTTATTTTATGGATGATAAGCCAGTTCTGGATGGGCTTATGGACTCTTACTAGCTTGTTTTATACAAGCTAGAGCTTGTAGATTCTTGGTTTAACCCTGTTTTGAGCAAGGGTGTTGTAAGTCTCTCTTTCTTCTGTTTTTCTTATTTACTGTAGAACTGCTTATTAGTGCTTATTTGTTACTTATGTTTACTTATTTGTGCTTTAGTATGTTGTTTAGTGCTTATCTTGCTTAGTTGTTAGTTTAAAAATAGTTTGTATCACTTTCTTAGTTAGTACTGTTAAGTTATGAGTTAAAACTGTTAGATTAATTTAGCTCATTTAAGTGCTTATTCTTGATTGAAATCTGCTTATAAGTGTCTTATTTTGTTATTGGATAATCTGTTTTTAATCAGTATGAAAAGAAAATTGATTTTTTAAAACTTTAAGGGGTATTTTCAACTAGCAGTACTAACCCATAGTTAGTACTGCTAGTTCACTTTTGGAACTTTTAAAGCTAGCAGTACTAACTCCAAGTTAGTACCGTTAGTTAAAAATGTTAGTACTGGTGGTTCATTTTAGCTTATCAGCTTATTATTTCTGCTTATTTTAGATTTCCTTAGCTTTTTAGAGTAGATTAAACCATTTTCCTTTACTGTCTTTAAAAGTAAGCTTATTTAAGCTTATTTTCCTTTTCAAAGTATTTTCAATAGTGTATCAGTTTGTAGCTTTTTAGCTTATTTTCCATTCTAGTTTATTCCAGTTGCTTATTCTTATGCCTGAGTGCTTATTAGGGATAGTTAAATATCTGTTTTAGCTTATTTGCTTATTTCTTGTTTCATTGAACTAACATTACTAACTTAAAGCTAGCAGTACTAACTCCAAGTTAGTACTGTTAGTTAATACTGGTAGTTAATACTGCTAGTATTGTTGTTAGTACTGCTGAGTCTCTCCTGCTTATCTTAGTTTAGTTGCTTTTTGAATTTGCTTATTTAGAGTTAGTCTAGCTTATTTGTGTCTTAGTGTAAAAGTTTTAAGTGTCTTTACCATTTCTAGCTTTTATTCTTGTTCCAGCTTATTTTCTTTGCTTATTTTTATGTGCATTTGCTTATCAGTGTTAGAGTCCAATCATTCCTTGTCATATTCAAACATCAATTACCATTTCGTCTTTCGATTTTCCATTCAAGCCTCGTTGGGACAAAACGACCCGGGAATCATACTTCCGGCTACATATATATTTTATTTTGGTGAACTTTTAACCATTCCTTGTGCAAAGGTAATTGGTTGAGTGTTTGCTTATATATTATATATATATTATTGACGAATCAATTTTTGGCGCCGCTGCCGGGGAGGCTGTGAAAACGATTATCGTTACATTTGACAATTTGTGTTTGAATCTGTGAATATTTTCTTCTATAAAAATATAAAAAGTACAAAAATATTTTTCATTTTCTTTTATTAGTATAATTATCATATAAAAAAAAACCAAAAATATAAAAACATTGTCCATAAAAAAGAAATAAAATTCACAAATTGGTAAAAATACCAAAATATAATATTCTCAATTGAGGTATTATCATAATAACTTCCGGTGAACTTGTTGGTTCCCAACTCGAACAAAAGATTTAAAAACTTGCCATTTGTGTCTCTTACAACGTACGGCTCACCTTGAAAAGTTAAACAAGCTATAAAGTGGGTATAAGGAGGGTTGTTCCAAGGAACTACGACCCGAAAGGAGAAATAAGCTTCGCGCTATTCCTACTCCTCCGCTCACCTGTGCGTTTATCTTTTTGAGAGCTACCGTGAAGTAAGTAGATTATTTGGTTGAAGTTGTCTTATCTCATTGTCCGTTAAAATCAATTGTGAATAAATCATTGAAAAACCAAAAAAAAAATTAGTGTAAATTTTCTTTTTATATTTCTATTTTGTGCATGCGCACTCGTTCTCAAGCCCGTAAACGTCGACAACAACAAGTCCGACAAACTTCTGTTGAATCACCAAATCTTGAGAAACCAAATAACAATCAAGAAACTTTCAATCCTCCCATAGTTACGATGGCCGATAATCGTACTATGGCGCAATTGCTCGAAGCACCCACGAACGGTTCGATGATGCGATCGTTGTTCGATAATTACGCGAACAACTTTGTGATCAAGCATGGTCTACTTATCTTGTTGCAAAACATGCAATATTTTTGACACGATAGAAGACAACATGCTCACATCCGATATTTCAAACAAGATCACTTTACGATGAAGTTCCCGAACATCCGAGTATGTCGGTTAAGCTGAAGTTTCCCATTTTCCCTCGAGGGAGCAGCGGATTTGGCTTTGAAAAAGAGCCCCCTCGATCGTTTTTACATGGGATGATATTGTTTTGAAATTCATTAACCAAATTTCCTTCCCTCCCTCTAAAACAACCAATTCTTCGAAATGAAATCACGAGATTTCAACAAAAATTTGATGAAACGTTTTACGAGGCATGGGACGATTCAATGATCTTCTCGGGGATACCCGCATCTTGAGTTTTCAGAATTGCATCAACTCGATACATTCTATAATGCCCTATATTTTGTATGATCATGATTTCATTGAACTCCGTTGGGGTGGTTGGATAAAATGCCTCGAGAATGCCTAAAAATCATCGAGAGCAAGTCCAAAGTGCGTCAATCACGAAGCAAGGCCATTGTTTCCAAAGTGAGTACGAGCTCTTCTACCCCAGCAATTTCATCCGATGTTGCTGAGCTAAAAGATATGGTTAGAGCATTGATTTTCGATAAGAAAAACCAAACCCTAGCTCTCGTAAAAGCAGTTGAGCAAAGTTGTGTAACTTGTGGGGGAGGTCATTCTTACCAAAATTGTCCAGCCACCGATGGCAACATTTATCGTGACAATATCCAAGAGTATGTGTCACAAGCCGCTGCGGCAAATTTCAACCAAGGAAATACCGGTTACCGACCTCAAATGGTTGCAAATCAAATTCGACCTCCCGGTTTTCCTCCCATTCAAAGCCATCAAGGAAATAATCAAAACAATTTCAATCGGGGAAACAATTACAATCAAAACCGAGGGAACAATTTCAACCAAAACCAAATTTACCGTCCCCAGGTTAATCAACCACCAGCTTACCAAGCTCCTGTTCCTCAGACACATGGTGTGTCCAAAACTGATTTTGACAACTACGTCAAGGCTAATGATGCAGTTCTGAGGAACATGCAAAACCAAGGCCAAACCTTGCAAAACCAAATGGCCAATTTAACGGACATGCTTTCCAAGTTCGTGACTTCTAATACCGCCTCTACTTCAGGTTCGGGAACTCTCCCGGGTAACACCATTACCAACCCGAAGGAAGATTTGAAAGGTATCACCACCCGAAGTGGTGTTGCATATCAAGGACCCGCGATTCCTTCTACTTCATCTTCTCCTCCGAAAGTGATGAATCGTGATACCGAGGTTACAAAGGACACGATGCTTCCTACTAATAACGGAAGCACCGAAGACGTCCAACCTCCGGTAGTTCAAGTCCAATCTCAAAATCCAACTTCCGAGCCCGTTGTTGATCCCTGTCCAAATTAGCATGTAGCTGTTCAATGTTAGTTGTATGCTATTCCTAATATTAGTTTGACATATGTCTTAATTTGCTTTATTAAGGTTGAAGAGTATTCAAAAATTTGGTGTTCACTGAAATTGTTCAATTTCATATGTAGTTCGTTCATGTCATTGATGGAGCAGTGAAAAATCTCAAGTAGAACTACACGTAGTGTTTCCCCCTTCTTATAAGCAAATCTTAATCAAAATTCATCATCATTAAAGCTTACAAACCCTTTCTTGTTTCGTCAATGAAGTTGTGTTCTCGCTTGAAGAAGTTTGAAATTCTTTCCAAAGTTCTTGGCGACTTTATGATTGCGACCAATGCATAGACCTCAGGTTGGTAGTCCTTGTAGAATGATATTTATTGCCTTGATATCACAATCGCTTAAATTGATTCTCGTAGAAGGATAACCTCAGAATATTTCTCTTGGTCCTTGTCATCTAATTTTTCCTCATTTAAAAGGCCCAAATGAGTGGACCATTTTCAACGGATTCAAGGATTATTCATCCATGTTGTCTATTCAACATGTATAGCTCCATTATGCTTTTCCAAGAATCATACATATCTTTTTCCAACATAGGTGGACGATTGTCAGCACCCGAAAGAATTGCTTTGTCAGCAAGAGTCGTCATTGTGAAATTTGTATGTTAAAGATTATCGTTGATCGAACGGTGGGTAGAAGAAATTGCATTTGATTTAAGGTGGTTGTAAGTGTTTGAATCTTGAATACCTAACACGGGATTTCTACAATCTTGACAAAACTGGGAAATATAGTTATTCGTTTCGTGGAAGTCTTCGATTCAGGGTACGTTCTGGTTCAGGGAGTGGTTCAAAAAGTTCAGAGTTAGAAGCACGTGTATGCATACAAGGGGGTTATATGGTTCAGTTTTCCAGAAAACTGTACGGTGATTTTAAGAAAGAAAGTGGTTAAAAATTACTTCAAAAATTGATTACAGAACAGCTTTAAAATCCCCGGCAACGACGCCAAAAACTTTGATGTGTTTCAAAAGCTTTAAATTTATAAGACTGAAATTAACGGTTTATGAAATGGAAACACACGGGTAAAAGTATAACCCACGTATGTAGTATAACATTTTAGGTAAGACCAGGTCATCCACATGGTTGATTAGTCTTCGAATAATCAGAAATTTTAAAACAATTATTAATGACTTTTAAGATAAATTCAATAATAAGGAAATATGACTACTCAGATAGTTTCGTATAATTCATAAGCAATGGTAGTAATCTCGATCTTCGACTTTAGGACTTTAACTTATAAAAAGGATTTCTCGTCAGAAAGCGTTTTCACAAATTAACTGGTTTCAACTTAAGACTTATCTTGGTTTAACTTAATTAAATGTGTCACTCAAACAATCAAGTTACTATTATATCAAATCTATTTTGTTTATCAAATAATATAAGTGAATTTCCTTGATCGAATGATAAAGATCATAGACAAATCTAAAAATCATATAGTGCACAACGGGTCTTTTGACCAATACCATTATATGTATATAATCAAAGTTGATGAACAAGTTTAACATCACCGAGTAGTCATAATAGGTTTAGCCTCTCATGGCTATTGTGTTCATGATAATAGAGTTTAGTGGAGAAACAAGAAACATACGAAATTCGGATTAAGAAATGGATTGAACACCACTTTTACAAGTACGAATTAGTATAGAAACCCTTATTTAACTAAGTGTTGCGATGATGATTGAAGAATAATCATATAACATACATGGAAAGATGAGGAAAGTTGTTTTAGTGAGAGAAGGAGGGTTAGATGAACACTTAAAGAGAGAAAGTAAACTTGTAATATTATGTGTGAAAAAGAACAACCAACCACCTCTCCAAGGCATGGAGAGGTGTTTATATACTTACAATGAACAAGCGGGCTTAGGCTTGCATGGGTTTATCCATGGGCCTTTGCTAACTAACTATGTAAGTTTCCAAAAATTACTTAACGAGCTAACAACTATTATCTATGGAAGCGACCGACACTTTCGTGTTCCTAACAATCTCCCCCTAAGGGAGGTCGCTGTACTTTGTGAATTAGTGGCTTGTGATGAATATATATGAGGATTTAGAGGTGTTATGGATTCTGATTTAGATTTAGGATTTAGTAGACTGTTATTGGGACAGCAGGTAAGGAGCTTGATCTCCAAATTTTTTGGGCCTGGAGCCTGGGAGATAATATTATGGGTGAATATATATAGGTCTTGGCATCATGAGATAGTGGGCTCAATCAATTCTTCGTTATGAGGGAGTATCTTGGGTCAAAATACGACAACTTGGGTCAATTCTGGACTATTGATTAGAAAGAATTGTTAAATGTCAGGGTTTTTGAAAAAGTTTAGTTTTAAGCTTGGGTCAATTTCATAACATCTTATAGGAATCTCCATCATTTTGGCCTCACCACTCATTGCTATGTTTAGTTTAGGATTTATGACTAAATGGCAAACTAAGAAATTAGGATAACTATTGGTATTGACCTCTGGTTAGTTAGTAAAAGTTGAAATTCCCATTTATTGGTAAAGGGAGTTAATGATTGGCTTATTGTTTTTCGCAAAATCTGTTAATGTGGTTTTCCAGGGGTGAACAAACCTCACCCTTTAATCTATATAGAATGAGAGATATCGTCCGGTGATCATGACTAAATTCTGCAAAGAAAGTTTTCTGTTTTGAGTTAGTGTTAGTAATTTGACATTTTCTAAAAATTGGTAAATAATTGGAATGTGAGGCTTGATGTTTTGGAAAGTAGACTTCAAGGTATTTCTAGAGGTGAAATCTCATGGCTATATCTTTTATTTGTATAGGAATTATGTCTAATGAAAACTGGCTAATCAGAAAATTAAACTTTTAAGTTAGGTTTGGAAAAATGTAAAAATATGAACTCAGTATGATTGAGGATAGGAAATACGGGGCGAGACTTAGTAGATGTTATATTTTATCAATTTTGAGTACTCTCGATGGGGGGGGGGTCGTGGGGCTTAATGTTTGAAGGGGCGAGAATTCGGTGGTGACTCCCGCCCCCCACGTAACTATATAAAATTGCAGAACTGAAGGTAGACCGAGACGCCCCACTGTTGGAAATATGGAGGAGGAGGCACTCATTAATGAAATGAAAATAATAACGTTGTACTGTAGCGCGGGGTGTTGTATATTGCTGTGAGCATTGAGGTACTTTAGGGCAGAAGGGCGGCGATCAATTTTATTGTTCTTTGGTGTTATAACGCTTTAATATGAAAGATATAAAGAATAAAAAACAAGAAAAAAAAGGAATCAAAGAAAACACTGTTGGGGTGTTTAGTTTGGGGCGGCTGGTGTTTATGATGCGTACGTTAGCAGGTGCGAAATAAGTTCGCGCAAGCCCCTGTTGCGCTTCTACTGACGGTGTGTATGGATATTATGGTACCAGATAGTGGCTAGGCAGAGGGATCTATGTTTATAATGTGTTTTGCGGGTGAATTTCTTTTAACCTCGCCCATAGGTGATTTGTTGATATTGAATTAGTTGTGGTCTGTGTTTTAATCTGTTTGGGTTGAATAAGCCAACTTCGGATTTGTTTTATGGTCAGTCATAGAGACATGTAGTGTGGTGGTGGGGAGTAACATCTGAGTTGTGTTTCCGTTTCGGTTTGCCATATGGTTCCTGTGTTTGTATTGGTTTTTGTTTTTCTGGTGGTGCGCTCTGTGCTTTGGGGGAGGGGGCAACGAAGCCGAACTTATGGTAACGGTGTGTTCTGTGTGTTATTATTCAAATTTTTTTTGTGCTAGGGGGGTCGGGTTTGCGTTTACATTGGGGCTTTCGCTGAGTAGCTAAATAGTTTGGAGCGAGGGGTTAGGTGTGCTGTGTTAGAGTTATTCGGGGAGCGGAGGTGAGGCTAACAGTCTATTGAGTCTGCCTGGGGTGTGCTGGCGAATTGCCGTTAGCTGCTTGATTGGCGGTGTTTCTAGGTCCTTTTTTCGAGTGTGTTCCTCCCAGATGTAAGAAGAAATTGTCCCACTCTTCACGCGGGAGAACCCTATTGGCGTAGTCGTGATTTTAGCTCTGTGGACGTTTCGGTGCATACCTCGAGTAGAGTAGTGACGTCGGCGCCACCCCCCGGCCAACCTTTTCTTTTTTTAATTGTGTTTTTCATTCTTTAACTAATTCTTCGGCGGTTTGCGAGGAAGGTGACTAGGAGCCGTTTCCGATGTCCACACCGGGGGGTGTGCGTCTGGGTTTGGAGGTGTGCGGGGGGCAAGGCGACCCAATTGGGGGGACGGGGGGGGAAGGTGGGGGGCGTGGGGGTGGGGGTGCTCATTTGTGGCTGGCACGGCCGAGGGGCAGGCGTGGCCGGGGCGGGGTGGGGGCGCTGTGTCATTGGTAGCGGGTGGTGGGCTGGTCCTAGGTGGTAAGAAACTAGGTGCGGTGTCGGTGGGGGGTTAGTCATACGCCCGTTTGTGGTCTTGCTGGAGGTCTATGGGACGGTGTTAAGGCAAGATTTGGTGTTTTTGTCGGATGGGGGGGGAGTGTGAAGGGGTGATGCGAGCAGCGTATGTGTGTCCTCGGTCTGAGGAACCGACGCTTCACGGGAGTTAGGCCGTTGCTTGGGAGGTGGGTGGTCGCTGGGAGGTGGGTGGAGAAAGAGTGGGAATGGGAAAATGGTCGATACAAGTATGTGGGAGGCACACGGGGGCTGGGAGACTGTGTGGTTTGGGGGTCTAGAGGGTAAAACCTCCATACCATTGGACCAAATGCCCGTTGGTAGAAAGGTACTACTACTACTATACTTTTGAGGCTGTGATGATTGATTAAATGTGAAATGGGTCGAATCAGGTCAAGTTGAGATTATCCGTATCTTGGCTTGGCAAATTATTATTGCAGCCATGGCGGATTTATCCTCTTGATCTGATGGTAAAACAGATCTGAGCCTCATTTTATAAAACTTTATTTTTTTTTACTTATTTATTTATTTTCTGGGCAAGTGGGGAACATGCAATTTGGTACTGTGTACTTTAAATGATTTTTGTGTTTTTCTAGACATGTTGATTGTTCTTTTTTTTCTTCTTCTATAGTTATGGTCTTCTTTTATAATTTGTGTTTTTTATTAGGGATGGTTGGGACTTTGTGATGATTCTGCTAGAATGCACAGTCACAGAGTGAGATCATATTCTTACCAACCGAAAAGCTAACCAACAATGCTGAGTGGTTCACATGTACAAACCTCACCTAAACAGTACTCGGTTGATAAATGGATACATTTTTAGTTATGGTTTAACAAATGTAGTTTGTGCAAAGAACTAAACTACAAAAGTCTATACCAACAATATTTGATTTTGGTTCACCATTATCTTCCGGCATGGAACTAGTAACACTGACATCGTCATTTTCTCATTAATTGAGCAACTCTAGTCTCTAAATGAACAGATTCTAGTTAGAACACTTCAACTATTTAAAATGTAGATGTGAAACATGACCAAAAGAGAGCTTTCAAAAAGTCATTTCACTTATGAAAATATCAAAAAACCTACCACTTGTATTTCTAACAAATCTTTGAAACATTTGAAAGTTAAAGACTAAACCTTTCAATTGAAAAATACTCTAAGGACATAATTGCAATTTACTGTCGACCACCATTTTATAAACAAAGTAGGTGAAACTGCAGAGAGCATTATCTCTTTAAGAGCATCTCCAAAAAATCATTGCTTCTCTAAATCATTATAGGTAAACAAATTTCACTCTAATGAAATGAGGCCAAATGAGAAGAGATAAATGGTTTCTAGGGGTGGTTGCCCTCTTCTCAATCAAGTTCCAACTTTGACCTTCTTAGTCAATACTGGTCCTTTTGAAGCCAATGATTTTCATAAAAACCAACAACAACCACCCCTGTTATTGTTGGATGAAATGCTGTTATATATAAGGGTAAATTATCTATAAAATGCATGCATATATTTATATAAAGAGGCTGTGATGATATGTTATTTTAATGTGTTGGAGTGGATTGGAGCAAACTTGAGATTATCCGCATCTTGGCGGGGCAAATTTATAATCTATCTGGATGGTTATGTGAAAGTAACAAAGGATTACTTATTGAAACTGATAGATTAATATATTTAGAGCCATGGCGGATATATCCTCTTTGTTTTCATTGTTTACCAAATCTGAGCCTCAGTTGATTATCATTATTATTTCTTCTTTTGATTTCATTAGATGCAACTGCTTTTCAATTTTGTTCTCCATTTAGTTTTGGCTTAAGTTCCATCATTTTTGCATTTTTGGATGCTGCTAATGACTAGGTTACTATTTAATTATTACTGTGATGCTCGACCTGCTGTTACCATACTTGGTTGTAAATAGAGTTAAAATCCAACTATGAAGCAATGCGTGGTCGTGGTCTGGAGGTCGCTCTTAGACGGGGATTTGAGTCTGAGGGCGGTGGCTCGAGACAAGATTTGTGGTCTCGTCACTTTGTAGTGCGTTTTAAAGTTTAGTTTGTGTTGTGGGTTACTGGTCTCGTCACTTTGTAGTGGTTGGTGGTTAGTGGCAAACCCCGGACTAATAGGACGTAGTCATTGGTGGTTACTCGCCGCTTGGTAATGATTGGTGGTCAGTGGCCAACTTAGTACTCCACTAATAGTTGTTGGATGTAATCTATGGAAACGATAGAAGATTTATTATAACAAATTTTTGGACAATGTGTGTTTTACAAAGTTTGGGATGACACAGATTTACATAACTCTGGAAAAATCCATGTATGTGGTTCGCTGGCACCCCTGGAACCGCGGTCAGTCCGCCTTCGTTCGTGGTGGCTACTAGAGCTGTATTTAAGGTGGTAGGGGGTCGAGCTCTTTGAATCCGGGTTCAAACTTCAAGCCAACATGAAAAATAGACTTAATGTTCGTCCTTGCTTATCAAGCATATGAAACTTGGCTATGGTGACTAATATAAAACATGGTTTCTGGTAAATTAAAAAAAACGGATGTTTCTAATCCTTCTATTTATTCTAAGCCGACTGGGTTCTAATTTGTTGGTATGTATATAGCAAGTTTTGTGCACCATAAAAACTCCCTCCAGTAGATATTTGGGAATGCGAGTTTGGGCAGGATAACTACTTCATATCTATCAACTATAAGGTAATCTTTTACTGGCATTATGTATCTATATCATGAGCATGTGTGATTCATAATTATTGAACACTAATAATTATTGACACTAAAATTATTGGATGATTTGTGTATACCTTTGACTACTTCACGATAAGAAATGAAAGAATCTCACTATAGGCTGTGTGTGAACCCCTTTGACTACTTCACGATAAAAAGAAAGCTCACATAGGCTGTGTTTGGCAACAAACATTTTGGAGCGTTTAGGAGCGGTAAGCGGTAAGCATTTTAGATGAAAAACTTGTTTGACAACACCTCAACAAGCGTTTGAATATTGTTTAACCGCTCCAATCTCAAATGCTTCTTAAAGAAGCATTTCGGAACTGCTCCAAGCGGTTTGTCATGAAATTACATTTATGCCTTCAAATATAAAATTTATATTTTTTTTTAATTAGGTTATATGCCTTTTTTTCGTAATTTTACACTTTTTAATTACAGAGCTTACAGCTACGTTACCAAACATCTTTTTTAAACAAACAACTACTACTGCTTACGCTTCTGCTTACTGCTCTTGCTCACTACTCATGCTCCTGCTACTACTGCTCTACTGCTACGTGTCGTCAAACATACCCATAAGCAAATTGCATCATTGCATACATATCTCAGTTTTCCTAGTCAATTGTATTTGTTTTAACTTAACACGGGTTCTTTATATCTCAGTATTTAGCCTATAAGATTGTACTAGTTTTTCTAATCCCGTGATTTTAAAGTGTCACTACAACATTTGCCATTTTCCCCAGCGACAAATCCGTTGTATCCCGGGCGACATGTCGCCCGGGATAAGTCGAACGGAAAAGCTCGAAGGGGATACGTTACCGGGCGACATCGTGGGGCCTACATAGTTTCAGTCAAACAAATAATTGCCACGGTGGAGGGTTTTCCCAGGCGACATGTCGCCCGGGATACTAATTTTATAAAATGACTAATTAATATTGATGCTTGATTAATTAGTTAATTACGTAGAATCTCGGGCGACATGTCACCCAGGAAAACATTCCAAATAAATTGACTAGTCAACGTTAGCAATATTTTTTGTCGTTTAGTGGTACCTTTCCCGGGCGAAGGCGACATGTCGCCCGGGATAACCCTTTAATAAATTTTTAGTTTAGCTTATCCCGGGCGACATGTCGCCCGGGATAAGTCTGCAATTTTTTTTGGTGCTGCCTGCACAGCAGGCTATATCCAGATTTTTTCCGAAAAAAATCTACCAATACTCAAACATGTATAAACCAATATATAATCTACCAAATACATTACAACTTGTACCAAAACACAATACGATCAACACATTTGATTTAATAAAGCTAAATACGTCCAAAATCAGAATAAACACAATATAGTCTACAAAACGGGTGACGAAGTCACAAAACTTGCATTATCCGCAAGATACAAGTCAATATTCACCAAGATAACAAGTTCTAAACGTACGGGTAAACAAATATTCACAAAGGGTCGCCAATATACACTTAAGACACAAAATAGCATATACTTACCCAACATCTCCTAACTATCGTCCTCATCCTTCCCATCCTCGCCGCCGTCCTCATCATCTCCCGGCTCATCATCCCCGCACCCTCCACTCCCGCTGCCACCCCCTATCTCAGGTTGTGACTCAAGCTGCGTAAGCATCTGAGAAAACTTGTCGTCACTCCTAAATAACTTCATGAACATATTCTCTTGACGCGTTAGCACCTTCTCTCTCTTTTTGAGCTTAACACGTCAGAGAGTGCGTGCATGGAGGCTGGGTGGAATAACCGAGCCCTGACGTGGCAAAAACCCTACCAACACCGGGAATGTGCCCCCGCTGCTTGCCCCCGCGAACAATAGCCATGATCTCATCCTCGGTGTAGGGCACACCCGTCTCGTTGTTGAAGCCTAGACCTTGTAGCCTCAACATCTCATCCTATGTAATCACAAAAACACAAGATAGTTAATATATTAGTCGGGTTACTACATTATTTCTCGACAAATCATTAAAGTACGTGTTTTGAAACACAACTTACATATAGAGCTTTGTCCTCAGGGTTTATGAATACGCCGTTAACAGTAAAGTGTCAAGAAGAAGTTATGGATAGCGACAGGTACTCTCGAGTAGTTGAGCTCTCCATCTGTACATACACACGTATACAAGATGAAACAAATTAAAAACAATAAGTCACAACACACCAAAGCATTAATTATATATATTATATATATGTGTAAAATAATTATAATGTTTATTACATGCATATCTCGGAGGGCGGCAATAGACTGGGATCCCTGTCGGCATACGACCTTGCTCTTTGCTTGATTTTTTTTATTTTGGGCAGCCCGGGCAAGGTTCTTAAGATCATTCCAAAATGCAATCTTCGCATCCTAATCTACCTCGAAAATGTGCGAGGGACGTGTTTATCTGATGCGCTCCAGGTCGTAAGTCCCGTCCGAGTCAGGATTCCAATACCTTTCCTTAAGAGCAGCCTTCTTGCCATTGTAGATCTTTTGTAGATGCTGCTGGATGGCCGTATAGATTTGTAGCCAGCGATCGGATTCCATGTGGGGACGCATGTCAAACTGGGTCTGCAATCATATACAACAAAGACAAAGTTAGAGATATAATTTATATATTTATTTAAATTTGTTTATTTATTTATATGATATAAATAAATAAACGAATTTAGATAAATATACACAATTAAATAAATGAACACGATAATGAAATAAACATAAAAGGATAATGAAATAACTTACCCCAATCTTTGCCATGACCCCCGCCTTCTGCTTCGGCGGCACTTGGCGCCAAGAAGATTGGTGCAACGGAAACTCCCTAACGAGCTCCCCAAGGTAGTTGGCCTAATGAGCCGCATGGACACCGAGAGGCATCAGGGTCTCTCTATCGCCAAACTTAAACCGGATCGGGACATGGCAACTTTTATCCGTGATGGCCTTTAACCCGAGGTTCCTGGTCTCCTGGCAGGTATCCAGCCTGCCCACTCTCTTGCCACCTAAATTGGGTTTTCGGGTGTCCTTACCTACAAAATCAAGTGAGTGATAAAGTCATGAAAATCCAAGGCAAGAAAATTCAATGTATTAAGTTTTTGCTTGTATTACAATAATCTAAAAATTCTTACCTCGATTGCCCAAGTAACCCCCACAACCGGTGGGTTTCTGGTGTGGAGGGGGATGATCATCACCGTCACCGCCGTGACCCCGTAAAACATCCGCTGACATCTGTACAAGTAGCATTAGGATAACATATAGAAATTTATGAACAAAATAATAAAAGCATGCACACATCCAAATACATACACATCCAAATAAATATACACATTTAAATAATCCATGACAGTTTTATTCATTCATTCAAATATATAAGTGTCTTTTACAAGTTACAACTAAAGATCAAGGTTGACGAGGTCTTCATCATCAGAATTTGCTAAATCATGAGGAATGGGGTCTTCCTGATCAATAATATCACCATCTTCATCAACAACATCAACGATATCTGGTGGTGCGTCAACATATATTGATTGACCATCTATATGCAAGGCCGCAATTTCCAAGTCATTCAAACTAGTAGAAAGTGCGAGATCAAATGAGTTGTCGACATGTATAACATCAGGGTCGTCCTCTACCACAATGACACCCCCGTTCGAAAACTTTTTATGACTCACATGTTTGATGACCTTCTAACCGAGTGGTCGTATGGCCATATCTTCAAGGTAGAAGCA
Organism: Tanacetum coccineum; assembly: GCA_026074375.1. Lineage (NCBI taxonomy): Eukaryota > Viridiplantae > Streptophyta > Magnoliopsida > Asterales > Asteraceae > Tanacetum > Tanacetum coccineum. Next base: position 970 of record BQNB010096660.1, on the reverse strand, counting down.
TTGTTTGACTTGTGTTGCAAGAATGTATTAATCATTTTTAAACGCCTCACCATTTCCCTTGATTTGTGTTATGTTGTTTCTAATGACAAAATTTTTGATACGTCCTTTGTTGCTAGTGTCGAACCACTTAACTCGAAACAACACAGTTTTGAACGACAAATACGAAAACTCGAGCATTTGTTCAAGCTGACCATAATACATTTCTCCATCCGGACCAGGCGAACAAATGCCACTGTTTTGAGTTGTGCGACGTTCGTCGCGGCTGTGCACGACAAACCTCACACCGTTGACTACGTAAGAGTTGACTGAGATTGGAGTCTGTGATGGTCCACAAGCCAAAGCGAATAACTCACTGCTTTCACTAACACCTGGGTCATTGTCTATGTGACGTTGACAGATCTATGAAGAAGATAGGATCAGATAGAGAACACAAAATATGATGTCGTTATTTTTACAGTTAAATACACACAATAAGTCTAAGTTTACCTACTTCCCAAACCAGTCGGGGAATTCTTCTTTCAAGTCTTTATTAGGAAATTCACTGAAAAATGTTCATGGTGTTAGAATAAGTCGTCGAAAAGATAAGTTAAAAGTTTCAAAATAAAAACACGTACCTCTTGAACTTGGCCCGGTACGTGTCGATTTCAGGACTGTTGTGAAGTACATACCATATCACTTTCTTCAATTCTTGGTGATCAATACGAATAACTGACCGTAAACCAATCGATTTACATAGTGATTTGAACACCTAAAACTGACACGTTGGAGGAGGGCATTCCACATTACGGTCGGGACGATTAAATTTTGTGGTAACATCCCGAAAATAATGAGAACTGAAAGTCAACGCTTCTTCTGCAACATAACCCTCCGCAATCGAACCTTCCGGCTTAGCTTTATTTCGTACATAATTTTTTAGCTTCTTCATATATCTTTCAAATGGATACATCCATCGGGGGCGAATAGGCCCGCC
>BQNB010096659.1:0-25569 GCA_026074375.1 Tanacetum coccineum | reverse complement strand
ATTGAAGACTTGAAGTTGTAGTTTAAATGTATAAAGGTAAATACTTGTAAATTGTTTTTCCTTGCTGGTTTTCTTATGAAAAATTCGGCCATAGTAATAATGTGGGTGGAGTTTTAAAAAACTTTGGGTATTGGGTATAATAATGGTTATTTGTTGAAGCGTAGAAAAGTTTTGGTGGTTCCGGGAATGCCTAAACGTATTTTATCGCGAAACGTAAACACTTTACGTAACCAATAAAAATAAAATGTGCAAAGATAATAATTTTCCTCTAAATATTTATCTAATACTTGCTTGACGTAAACATTTAATTATTTGATGTCCGTTTACGTTGAATGATCATTTTTAGCTTACGCGATTTAACTTACTGATTATAATTAAAAGCAAACATGTACAAGACTAAAAATAAATAGTGAATTATATGACGTCGTCAATGACCCTAAAACTCGGGGTGTTATAGTCTTCCCCCGTTAAATGAGCCTTGTCCTCAAGGCTTAAGACGCGGCACTTGACGACGGTGCGGTTATTGTGAAGAGTATGTACGAAAGAATGTAAACACATCTTTGTATATATATACAAGACCCTTATAGTAATATACGTACTATAATATGAATACGTATGAGTCATGTAAGCATCTAGTATAACAAACAGTGTGTATGTCATGTTAAAACCCTTTTGTATGATGCAATGTTTGTAAAACGGTTATAGTCTAGGTAAAATGCAACCTAGTTCTCTATAACCTTGGCTCTGATTACCAATCTGTAACACCCCAAAAAATGGGTCGCATCGGAATATGTTTCCGAGAGCGTTACTTCATAATACCATTGCTTAATGTGACAACTGAGATTTTAGCAGGTTAGTTGAAGCCTGTATAATTCAGTTTATGTGTGTCATTAAGTGTTTTATGTGTTTTATATGTGTATGAGATGGAAGTACATGAGTGGTGAATCATGGTACTTGTGGAAATGAAATCATTTGAAGGCTTTGCGTAGTTTCAAATGTCGTGTACGTAATATTCTGTGTACGTATTATGTATATGTAATTAATATTATGTATATTAGTGTAGTATTTTATAGATTTTAGAATACTTTCTATTTTTAGAAGTAGTTAGAAATGAAGGTTAGTTTGAAAACTAGTTAGAAAGTTCAAGGTTTAGCAAAATAAGTAAAGATTTTTATAAAAATAACTAAATTAAAGGGGTTTTTGTGTAAATAATAAATAAATAAATAAAAGGGTGTGTGTGTTGGGCCGGCCGAACAAAGGGAGGAGGAAAAAAACTCTAATTTTGGTAATTATCTCTTAAGCACTATAAATACAAATCATAACCTAAACAAAAAAATCACTTTGATCTCTCTCTCTCTCTTTGACCAGACGAACAACACAAGAAGCAAGGGAAAACCCAAAATTTTTTAGGGTTTTGATTTCTAAGCTTAAAGGTATTGATTTCTTAAACCTCTTTCAATTCAATTAAGTTTTAATCATGTAACGATCATTAAGGATGGATTAGGGTTTATATAAGATCTGTAAAATTAGGATTTAGATCTTTAAAAATCGTTTTTGTATGGTTAGTGGTGTTAAGCATGTGTAATTAGGGTTTTAGGGTTTGTAAATTCAGAGTTTAAAAGCTGGCAGTTTTGAAGGGTCATCTTGCGAGAGTCATAACTCGGTCATACGAATAGCTTTTATTGATTTTATTGAGCCTAAAATTAACTACAAAGAGTATACTTTCCAACCCTATAGGTTTCAAGAATTAAAAGTGAGTAGAAGTTAGTTAAATAAATTAAACAAGATTCACTGTCAAAACTGAGTTTGAAGGGCAGATTCTCAGTTGTGTTTATGAAGTCAAAAACCATATCAAAACGTCTTTTTAATTGATGGGCTTTCTGTGGTAGGATGTTCATGATGTATATGAGTTTCTAAAATTTTTGTAGAATTTTCCAAAGTGTTTAAATGGGTCTGCTAAAGCTAAACTTTTTAAAGGTTAAATCAGATCATGTTCTGAACACCTTGTGGTGTTGAATTTTTATAAAATAGTTAGACTCATTATTATTTTTTCTAAAAAATCATGGACGCTCACAACTCATTAGGGAGCTATAGAATGTAAGGAGAAGTAACAATTAGGTGTTTAAGTATTTTATTTAGAGTCATCTTGTGACTATAAAAAATGAGTAAAAAGCAAAAGGATGAGAATTAAAGTTTGCGAGGTAACTTGAAGTTAGCAAGTATGAGGAGTATATAGAAGAGTTAATTAAGATAGGGTATAGAGTATCCATCGTTGTGATAGTTACATCGACTTGGGTTTGTGACCTAATCAATGGTAACATATGTGTGTATTGTCTTGTTTAGATTATTTGCAAGATTAATTGAAGAGTTTGGATTGCTTTGCATCAAGGTGAGTTTTACAGTCCCACTTTTTACTTATATTTTGGGATGGAAATGATGCAAAATTGTTTTGAATTATGAACCGTGGTATGTGTTTTTAAGTGTCGAACTATATGATTGCTATGTAATATAAATTGTGATGAGGTATGCGTATGTGAAGAGGGAATTGACCTAGTTATGAATTGTGGAAAGGTATGTGTATGTGAGGATAACATGACCTAGTGTGAAGCCCGAACGGACTTAGATAGTCAAGTGGGTTAGTCTTGCGCAGTGACAGAAGAGAGAGATTATTGGGACGGCGGGGTACGATCCACCCCAGTTATATGTGAATTGATTGTTGTGATAGAATAGCCTTGCATATATGTTCGTAAATGTTGTTTTGTTGATCGCGGTGTCATATATGAGTCTTAAACCTGTATCTCTCACCAACAATTATGTTGACGTTTTAAGCATCATTTTCAGGTGAGCAAAACGTGTGAAGAGTTAGGAAGAAGAGTTAGCTGGACCATAGGCTTGCATGCGGAGTCTATGACTTATCTGTTTTAGTTTTCAATTGAACTTGTCATGTTTTGTTCTTCATGCATTATATGTTGGATTTTGTTTTGGGTGTTGTCATAACACGCTTCGAATCTTGAAGTTTATTGAATGTCATTTTTAGTTTTCTCTATTTTGACGTCTTGTGTTGTGATGATGCCTAATGATCATGCCTTGCGATTCCGCCTTGGCGGGGTGTGACAGTGGTGAGTTAATTAATATACAAGAATACATGCGAAGGCGTTGCTAAGCCAATATTTGACCACACTAGGACTAAGATATACAAACTCAACATCAAACTCTTTCTTTTTCTTTTTTAACTCTATTTGATATAAACATAAACATAAGCAAGATGGCAGCCCATACATTTTTTTTCTTCTCTTTTTTTGATTTTTTTTTGATTTTTTTTCTTTTCTCTCTCTTTTTTTTTTTTTTGTACACTTTTGCCCTGCCATCTTCTGAAACATAATAATACATTACTTGGGGTTTATAAACACACCACTTGAGTTTTAGAACTCTTAAAAATAAACTAATTTAATGACCCAAATTTAAAGGATCAAAATAACATAGAGTGTATTAAGCACGTATGGGGGTAATACTTTGACTTTCTTCCCCATTTCTTCATAAAATAAAAACTACCATGAATCCCAATCGTCCCAAAACTGTATACACTAATAAAAGACTCTACTTAGCAACCACGTACTCAAGCAATTAATTAACTGGGTTTACAATAATGTACTAAAAACGAGTACATACAAGGAAGCCTAAGGCGATTTGGGTGTAACATTTTGGTAAGGGTGTAAACAATGCTCTTCATTAATAATCTGGAATCCACCAGAAAATTACGAGAACCGCGAAAAGGATAGGCTCAAAGGGGTGTACTAGGGGTATCTTGAATAAAAAATGAGTGCATAACAAAGGTGTGGGGATAGTTATATGATCGGGGAGACCATAATAACAAATACAAGTGTAAAACAAGGTTTATCCTAGTGCCTCTTATCATTTAGTAAATCCTAATCACACGAATGCGATCTCACTAAGCAGCCTCGGGATGCATCAATAAAGCAAGTTCTAGAATTTAATATACTACCAGTACACTCATATAATTTTAACCGATACCAATGCTCCAGAAAAAGCGACAAAACCACATATGCACGATCAAATGCATGGACGCGACATATGCAATTGCTCAAATCCTTAACTCGAGAAAGCTAAAGGTAAAAATTATCTTAAGCACCAAAGATGGATGCTTGAATTCCTAAATATCTAAAGGCGAACCTCACATTTTTGGGGTGGAATTTTTTAGTGGTCGGGTTTTTTGTGCTAGTCATATAACTCCTATCCATGAGACGCTAATAATACTCACTTTTCATTGGTATGTGCCATAAAAAAAATTAGGTCGAAATTACCTTCTACGCTATGTTTTGGTATATTACATATTATTTTAAGGACAAAGCAAATGCAATTAAAGGAATAGTTTCTAAGGTTTATTTCTCCTACACTTATTTTGAACATTGTCGCCAATGTTCTTAAAAGTACCCGTAATAAACGGATAAAGAGAAAAGAAAAAGCAAAAAAAAAACTAGTACTCCCCTGGTTTTGCTCAATAATAGAGAAGAAACAAAGATAAGCTGGGTAAATCGTTATCCAAGAATCGTCCACATGAAACTCCCAAGAACTCCCAGGTTTCTGCTCATCAAATGTAACCTGCAAATCAAAGACAAGAAACAATACACCTAGCATAAAATCAGCGGGATAATAATATACAATGATGTGATTAGGGTTTTGACACTACGAAAGCAATAAAGATAAGATGAACGTGCTAGATGAAATCGTGGTTTTCTGCAAGTTTTTAGAAAATTACAAATTATGAAAATTATACAAAACTAATTTTTCAAAAATAATAAAAATTCGAATTTTAAAGTTCTGGAGACGCGACGCCGTCAGGATAAATCCTGACACCGTCTCCAAGGACTGAAAATTCACATTCGTTTTTCTTAGAAAATTTTCTGCACGCAATTCCTATTAGTTATTTCCTGGAAAAATACTACATAAACCACGAAAATTATTAGCACAAACATATGACTCTAACAAGACACAAGACACTCCTAAAATACAGGAAAACAAAATGGATTGGATTGCCCTCAAATAAGCGCTCCAATAAGCGCTTTTGTTTATTTAACGAGTCTTGTAGCTAGACTCGGAGTTACGTTACTCGGAAAGCTTGATGATACTCACATGATTGTTCGTGAGTTTTTCGATTGTCTCTTTATCCCTGTTATACGCACGTCCTAAGTTCATACAAGCTTTGTAGTACCATTTTCTCTTCTCAAGAACGTGTTTAAATCCCTTTTTTCTAACCTTTAGACTTTCTACGAAGAATGCTTCAAACTTATCTTTTTCTGAAGGTGATATTAGGTGAAGCTCTTGCGTCATTTGAGGCATTCTAAATACGACTTCATCATTCCTATGGGAAAACCTAATTAATCCTAAAGATTGATCATAAGTGAGCTTAGATGCTTCAACAAAGGGTTTCCCTAAAACTACTTCACTTAGCCTACCGTCAATGACGCTACCTAAATCTTCCAAAATCATAAAGTCCATGACATAAATGAAGCATCCAACAAATACGTGTAGACTTTTAGCCCTTCCTACAAAGTTACAGATCTTATGGGGTTGGTAGGGATTTCTCTTGGCCTGAAAAGATTTTCTCCTTATTTTGTTATAGTAAGCACGGGGCATAATGTTAACAGGAGATTGTAAATCAATGTATGCATGGCCTGTATAAACAGTACCAATTACACAATGGATTTTTAAACTCCAAGGGCCGCCTCTCCTAAATTTTGGCTTAAGGGTCGAGAAAGGAGGGTGAGGTTCATCTAGGAGTTCTTTATGGTATGCTAATCCCTCCTTAGTGGGGAACTATTCCTAAAAATTTCCTCTTCAAAATCATTTTTTGTTTTGTTCTTAGTTTGAGTTCCTTAGTTTTATCCAAAGACCCGAAGGATTCGTCAACGAGAGGTTTACTTGGAAAGGCTTTGATTGTGTTAAAGAGGAGAGAATCGACTGTACGCCTTATTTTAAAAAGCTTACTAATCCTAAGTGTCAGCTCGGCATGGGTGGTATTCAGGAGTTGTTGTGAATGGGTCTCTAAGGGTAGTGGTGGATTCGCACTCTCCATGATGAAGGATAAAACAATCAAATGGAAATTACAAAACAAACACACAAAGAAGAAGATAGACTACGAGAAAGCTAATTAACAGAAATTAAAATCTCACTTAATAGGAATCAAGCGAGTAGACCTAAGCTAAATAAAGTTCGAAACCTATACTATTCCCCACGCAGCGACGCCAAAAACTTAATTGCGGTCGTTGTAAACACAACAGGTTTTACAACTCCCTAGGCAGAGTACCTAATCATTGCAGTGTAGTATAGAAAGGATTCGGGGGTTGTTATCGTTCTTTAGGGGAATAACATGTGAAGGCTCGAACTAAACCTAACTAAGATCTAAGGGAATGAAAGAATATTATTTTTGTATTTTTATATTTTATAGAAAACAAGTAAAATCTCAGGTATGAAGAGGGTTTTTGTTTTTAACTAATTAAACTAAATTTAAATCTAAACTAAATTTGGTGGAAACTCGATAAGTAAACAAACGTATTTACTTAATCATGCATTACTCCTCAGTTTGCTTCTCCTAATCCTATTACTTTGTCACACTTGTGATGATCTGTGTAAGTATTTCCTAGGTCATGAATTAATTACACGAATCTGCCGTCTATGTAATACTCCCTCCGTCCCATAATTATAGTCCACCGACAAAAACACGTAGTTTAAGAAAAACATCATCTTTACTGCTTTCTCTCTCTCTTACTTTTTGCACAATGACAATTTTACCCTTAACCAATTAATTTCTAACTTCTTTAAAGTGTGTAATAATAACATTAAGTGAGGGTGATATGGTAAACTGAATATCAATTTCCTATCTATTTTTAGACGTGGACAATTAATTTGGGACAAACAAAAAAGGAAACGTGGACTATAGTTATGGGACGGAGGGAGTATTTTGTTTAGGGAACGCACATGTAAGGTAGTATGAAGACTATTATAAGGCCCCTAAGAGTACATTCCATGCATTAAAACACTTAAGAGAGATCAACCATATTAGGGGCAAGATAGTATGAAGACTGTTACCGATGGTATCCTTTCTACACACTCGCGTTTCCCTAGACGTCTATGCTAATGTAATATTTTATAGCCATCTTTCTAGAGCTTAACTGTTAGCCTCAAAATATTGAGTCCAACAAGGAAGCTCGGCTACGAATCATAAAAGCTCGGTCTTTAATTAATTATATGTTGTAATAGGCTAAAAAGGGTAAGCGGGCTCGCTTATGCAAGCTAATTGGTCACGTGTTATGGGCTAAAGCCCAAGTAATCCAGAGCCCGGCCCGTAGAAAGTCCATAGGCATGTAAGCCTCATGATTTAAGTATAAATACTCCTCTCCAAGTATGGAGAGGGTGTGGGTTCATTTGTAAACTTTCTCTTACAAGTTAATTCACTCTTTATTTATAAACTTCTTCATATCTTCTTTCTATCTTTTCTTCTTTAATTCGTGTACCAAAGAATGAAGTAAAGTGATTACGGGTTACCGACATTAATGACACTTTAGGCCTCGTTCCCCAACGACAAAAGGCGTCAGATTATGACAACTCTGACCCCGCACCTCAACTACAAAATGTTTCTCCTTCAGCAGATACAACAGCTCCATCACAACAAGAGTTGGATCTTCTTTTCAGTCCTTTGTATGATGAATTTTTCAATGCAGGTACTTCAAGTGTCAACAAGTCTTCTTCTCCCACCGACAATTCTAAACAACAAGACACACCACCTATAACGAATAATCCATCTTCAACAAAACCAACAACTTCAACTACAAATGTTCATGCTGCGGAAAACAACGATAATCAAGCAGAAGATACACACGTTCATCATGCTGAATTTATCAATCCTTTCTGTACACCGGTACGAGAAGTTGTTGAGTCTTCCTCACGCAATATTGATAATTCCAATATGCATACCTTCAATCAACCATAAGATTCCAAATACCGATGGATAAAAGATCACCCGTTATCTCAAGTTCGTGGAAATCCATCCAAGCCAGTACAAACAAGACGACAACTTGCAACCGATCCTGAAATGTGTATGTTCGCACTCACCGTGAGTACAGCTGAACCGAAAAACATTAAGGAAGCAATGGCTGATTCTGCATGGATAGAGGCAATGCAGGAAGAACTTCATCAGTTTGACAGACTACAAGTCTAGGAACTCGTTGACAAACCCTTTGGCAAGAACGTAATCAAGCTATAGTGGTTATGGAAGAACAAAAAGGATGAAGACCAAACTGTAATTCGCAATAAGGCACGACTTGTAGCGAAGGGTTATGCTCAGGAAGAGGGTATTGATTTCGAGGAATCATTTGCTCTAGTTGCTCGCTTAGAAGCTGTTTGGATTTTCGTTGCATATGCTGCACACAAGTCTTTTCCAATTTATCAGATGGACGTAAAAATGGCATTTCTTAATGGTCCACTGAAGGAGGAGGTTTATGTTGCATAACCAGATGGGTTCGTTGATTCTGATCATCCAAAAAAGGTTTACCGCTTATAGAAAGCTCTATATGGATTGAAGCAAGCTTTGAGAGCCTGGTATGATGAACTCTCAACTTTCCTGATGTCTAAAGGTTTTACTAAAGGTACAATTGACCATACTCCATTCACGATAAGATACGGGGAGGACATTCTACTTGTGTAAATTTACGTCGATGACATAATTTTCAGGTCTACAAACCCTAAATTTTCTAAATAATTTGAAAAATTAATGCACAGTAGATTTAAGATGTCCTTAATAGGGGAAATGAAATTCTTTTTAAAAAAACATGGTATGGAAAAAGGTCAAAGCATTGGTACACCAATGGCTACGAAACCTGAACTGGATGCAGACTTGAGTGGAAAACTCATAGACCAAACTGACTACCGTAGTAAAATCGGGTCACTCATGTATCTGAGATTTAGTAGACCAGATATAGTGCAAGTAGTATGTTATTGTGCAAGATATCAAGCAAGACCGACTGAAAAACACCTCAAAGAGGTTAAAAGAATCTTTCGATACTTGAGGGGTACCATTAACACAGGACTATGGTATCCAAAGGATTATGGCTTTGAACTAACAACTTTTTCTAATGCCGACCATGCCAGATGCATTGATACTCGCAAAAGCACTTCTAAAGGAATATAGTTCCTAGGTGACAAGTTAGTCAGCTGGATGTCAAAGAAGATAGACTGCACTGCAATGTCATCAGCAGAGGCTGAGTACGTGGCGTTATCTGCAAGTTATGCTCAAGTAATGTGGAAGAGGACACAACTTAAGGATTATGGCTTCAACTACAACAAAATACCGTTGTATTGCGACTCTCAGTCAGCCATAGCAATCTCATGCAACCCCGTGCAGCACTCCCGTACCAAGCACATCCATACTCGATATCATTTCATCAAGGAACAGGTTGAAAATGGTATAATTGAATTGTATTTTGTCAGAACTGAATACCAATTAGCTGATATGTTTACTAAAGCCTTACCCGAAGATAGGTTTCAGTATCTTGTCAGACGAATTGGTATGAGATGTTTGACTCCAGCAGAACTGGAGGTTCTGACAAATGAGACTGCTTGATATTTCATCAAACATCGACTTGTAAATATTTTTGAGAAAATAAAAATACAAAAATATAAAACATATAAAAACAAAATACAAAAATATAAAATTTCAAAAAGAAAATACAAAATCAAAAAATCAAAAAATTTCCAAAAAGAATCTTCTCGACATGTCTCTTGGAATCGATAACATTTACGTACCTAGAAATGTTGATTAACATCGACACGGGCGTGTAAATGAAGTTCGAGCAAGAGTTTCAAATGCTTTCAAAACATGTCATTTCTATTTTTCTTTATGACTTGTAATCACTCTCAGATTGCAACTCGGACCCGAACGACAAAGGAGAGTGTACGTTTCAGTGCACTTATCCTTAGCGTTAGAAGAGAAGTCTTCTAACATGATGTTTTTCAAAATGTTGAACACAATTTTTTAAGAATTTCTCAATGACAATTCAAAATCTTTCAAAATTGTGTGTTCAACACTCCATCCCTCATAAAGTTTTACAAGACAATTCTTCTACAATTGGTGTCATTTTTAAAATGAGTCAATGTTTAAGGGGGAGTTTTTCAAAAAACAAAGTTTTAATGATTTTGGATACATCATCTCACGACAATTCTTGTGTATTCAAAACATTACAAAAAGTCTTAATAACAACTCAGTAATAATAATGACAACTCAATAGATAGTATGTTATAAGATGATCCAGTGTCTGAGCATAATTTTTCAAGAATTCTTCAATGACAATTCATAATCTTTCAAAATTGTGTGCTCGACACTAGCTCAACCTTAATTTTATATTCATTTTACAACTTGGTATCATTTTTTTGGTGTCAAACATATGTAAAATTGAGGGGGAGCAAGTTAATGTTCCATGAAATTCATGCTGATAATATTTTTTCCCATGGATTTTCATGACAAATTTTAATCACAAAGTATTTCAAAGACTAAGTGCATTAGTATTTAAAATAAGGGGAGAAATGTAATTAAAATGTGATCTAGAAAATAATAAGTGATCCAAAGGCTCAAGAGTGAAAAGTGCTTTGTACTCCTACCCACATGTGCAAAACACTTTTGGTTATCGATGCACGTGTGAAAGGGGAGTTTTTCTAAATGATTAAAACTTTCGAAGTGTCAAATATTTCAAATACTTTGAATGATTTTAAATCTAGGTTTTATGGTAACGATCTCATACCCAACAATATCTTAATTCACGACGATTATGAAGTCATGAGGTGGTTAGGTTAGGAATCAGTCCTATGATCCAACTAGAACCGGAGGGATCTACCCAGGGACACTCCATAGTTAGAAATAGCAGTCCTTAAGTATGATTGGAGATGAATGAGTAAAGGGAATAATGCCGACTAAGATTGAGCTAAACACTAGAACAATCACAACAGGGTGTTAGTAATGACGTCTTGGTAAGCATTAAAGGGGTTGAAGAATTAAAAAGAAATGTATTGATAAAGGGTGAAAAGAAAGAAGCCCTCCACACAACTTAGGCAAAAACCGGGTCAATACATAATCTATCAAAATCACAAAGATGATTGTTGATATTGAAGAATAACATCATGGACCCAGTGATGCAATGCATAACCCTTTCTAGCCATTTAAGTTTTGTTGGGAAATGCAAGTCAAAAGGTCAAAGTACTGCTGAATGAAAGATCAAAGTACTGCTAAGTAGAAAGTCAAGGTACTGCCAGTCAAAGATCGAAGTACTGCCGTGGATATAGGAACTATAAAGTTTAAACGGTTGTTTTAGCATTTATCTTGTAACAGTTATTAGTGATAAGTATCAATTAGTGTTTATGATATACAAGGACTGTACATCTACTAGAGGTTATCCTTATGTTTATAAAAGGATCTCTAGGAAGATATTAGAATATAGAAAAAATATAGAACAAATATAGAAAAACACGAGTTAAGAATTATTAGTATTGTATTAGGGATCTGCAAGTTAGGCAGATTCAAAAGGTTTATAAAAGAAATCGTTTGAGAAACTATAATACATATGTGTTAGAAGATCCTACGCGTTGAGCAGGAAACCCTGTCAAGGAGATTCTTTGAATCTACCTGATCACAGGTACAATATTTATACTGTAAAACGGTCCTACAGAACTAGAGTGTTATCTGACCAAATCTGGGCGAATGACAAAGCCATATTCGTCCACACGCTTTATTGCTAACTATTTTATTTCAGGATTCATATAAAGATGGAGATGGAGATGCCTCATTCCAGCTGAAGTCGGATTCATTACCACATGCTCATGCTCAAACTACAAAGACATACTATAAGCATCGAGATTCAAGAAATCAAAGAAAGCGTCAGGATTAAAGACAAAGTCTTCCGCAAACTCTGATATACAAGATCTTCCTTCAAGATATCAAGTCTATCAAGGGAGATTGTTAGCAAGCTTTCAAGATGATGCAAAGTATGAGCATGTTGGTCAAGACACAAGATCGTAAGGCTGCAAAGACGATCAAGACAGAAGGATAAAGATTTAAAGATCTCGAACCTAAATACGAAGTCAAAAGACAATGACAAAGGCTCAAGATCAAAAGATCAAAAGCAAGAAGGAATCACGCCCAACAACATAGACAGAGACAAAGATCACATGAGCTTAACGACAAAACAACTCCAATGATCTCACGAAGGAGTTGTCACAATGAAACTCACTTCGGGGGAGATTGTTAGCCTCAAATATTGAGTCAAACAAGGAAGTTCGTTCATTAAGAATATATTCTTGGTCCTTTAATATGTAACATTGTAATAGTCTGCGAAAGAAACAGACTCCATTTAGATAAGCTATATTAGATGTATTACGGTTAAACCCAAGCAAATCCCCGAGACCCGGTCCGTGTCAAAGCCCAACACGTCAATGTAAGGTATGGAATATAAACCTTTTTCCACCAATGAAAATGAGTGTTTGTTGTTATTCTCTTACAAGCTAATATTCCATCCTCATTTTTCTCTTCTTCTTGTTTCACACTCTAAACATCTTCTATCTTATTTTTCTAGTTTTCGTTTTCAATCCATTTCCTAAATAAAAGAATCTGAATGTGAATTACGGGGTTCTGACAAGTGTGTATTACTTTGCTATGTGATTTTTGAGACCTTGATTATGCAAGAGTCCCACAAGTCAAAATATACAGTTCATTGGTTCCGACAAGATGTACGAGTTCATGAAAAATATTTTACTGGTGGCACAAACATGAAAGCTGATATGTGCCACCTATGTTAGCAAGATTTTACTGTGTTTAAGAGGTTCACAGCAAACACCAAAAACCCTTTAGTTTGTTGGTGCAACCTGAGATTCCTAAGTGAAAGTGGGACAATATCACCATGAATTTTATCACAAAGCTCCCTAAGACATCAAGTGGTTATGATACCATTTGGGTGATTGTAGACCGTCTTACTAAGTGATCCGCTCCATACCATACACACAAACAAGTATGTGTAATTAAGAGACAAAAACATTAATAGAAATATTAGTATATGGAATTCCAAAATTATTTAAAAGAATCGCTTATTGACCAAAGCAAGTTCAAAAACCTCCCAGGTCGTTTCCTCGGCGAAATGTGAATTGAGAATCGGTTTAGTTCGTGATCGCGCAAGTGAATAATTTAAAGATTTGATTTGTTTTCCTATTTCTACACATAAAAATGCAAAGACACGTAAAGGCAAGCAATAATTAAAGCAAGTTAAGATTTAAACATAAAAATGTAAACGGGAAATCAAAAAACGCGACATTTAAGCAAATAATTCAAATTTTAACCATAAAAAATATTTTATTTTTATAAATCCTAAATGACTAAAAATAATTTTTAGAAAAAGAATTAAAATTTTTTTGATTTTTATTTCATTTAATATGAATTAAAAACAATTTTAATCTAGAAAATTAATTAAAAATACTAAACTATTTTATAAAAATCTTAAAAAATGAAGAAAAATAATAAATACTCAATAGAACCTAAGAAAAATAAGACCTGGAAAAATTTCTAAACAAATAAGCAGATAATAAGCTAAAAAGCTCGAATAAACTATAAAACTAAGAGTGATTAAGAATTAAATGGTGCAAGATGTGTTTGAAAAAGTCGCAATGGCAGATGGTTTAGTGTGTGTGGTGTTGAGGCGTGTGTGTGCAAAGGAGGAGGTCACAGGTACGAAACCTGTGGCTTTCCTTTTTGCAAAGCTTTTTTTTTAAAAAATATCTTTGAAAACCTAAACTTAAGCTAAAAATAAGCACTTTTTGAAAAGTTAAATTTGAAAAACTGAATATAAGACTAGAAAAATTAACATAGAAAGTATCAGTTTTAACTTAAGAGGATTTTTGATTTTTTTTACTAAACTGAAATTTCTTTTAAGTTAGAATAAGCACAAACCAAAACTAATTAAGCTAAAAACACCTTAAAACAAACCTAATAAGCAAGATTAAACACAAGTTAAACAAAAACAATAAGCCACAAGCTGGAAAAGCCAATAAGCACTTTGACACAAAACTGTTTTCTAAACAGCCAAATAGGACTTTTTGAGCTTATTTTTAAGCAAGGGAACAGATCCTATGCTTTAGTGCTTTTATACCACAAGAAAGCTTGTCCTACAAACTATTTAAAACTTCAATCAAAAAGAATTTTGAAAATCATTTTAGCTAAGAAAAATCTAATTGAAAAAGCTGCTTTAACTGTTTTTAGTTTTTCAGTTTTTTTATCAAAAGGCTAAAACTACTTATGCAGGCTTAAAAACATATACACTAATAAGCTAATAACTGATTAAAAAAAAAGCTCAAATATCTAAGTTTTAAAACCTAAAAGTCTACTTGTGCACTAAGTTTTAAGACCTAAATCTAACTATTACTATCTGATTTTTAAGCTAGAAAAATGTTATTTGACTGTTTTGAATGCTGATGCAGTTGACACATATTTTAACCAAAACACAAATTCAATGCACAGACCTTAAGGACTTTCTTTCTATTCCAATTAAATAATAAATCAGAGTAGAACAACAACATAGCAACCAAAAACATATAAAGGCACAAAATTCATTGTATCCTGAGTTTAGTGAACTCAGATTCAAACATCATTCACAAAAATCCTTTAAGAACTTGATTTTTCTTAACAAAAACTTAAATCCTGTCTTTATAAACTAAAATTGAGGTTTTTAAAAATCGAAAATTAAAAGAAACAATGGCTCTTGACAGTACTAACCACATAGTTAGTATGTCTTGATCCAAACACCCCGTTTAAAAAAGCAGTGAAATTCTTATTAAGCATCTAAAACTGTAGAGTTCGTCTAATAATACTCATACCATCTCAATGACAAGCTACTAAAAGACTTAATAAGCAACTGTTCAATAATCAAATAAGCAGACAAAATAAGCAAACATATTAGCATATATTTATATGATATTTTTCAATTGATTATAAATTAAAATATTGATAACTTCAGATTTAAACTACAATAGAAGCAAAAATAATCAACAAACAACAAAAATAAGCAGTATTAAGCTAATCTAAACAATAATAAGCAAACAATAAGCAGTAATAAGCCAGAATGCAAAATTAAGCTATAAAATTGAAATTAGGAACTTACAAAAGCCTTTGCTCAAACAAGGCTTAATAAATTGCTCCAAGAGCTGATCTAAAAAGCTCCAGCTTATCTAGGATAAGCTGGCGGGGTCATGGAAGCCCATCTAAGTCTGGCTTCCCTTCCAAATAAGCTGCTGTATATATTCGGGGTGGATTAATGTTTGATAAGCTTAGTTAAGTTTTGAGAGTTTAACTGAGTATTTAACTAGCTTATTAGTAATTATGACAGCTTATTGAACTTAAAAGAGTATAAGAGAGCTTATTTAGATCATAGTGCTTATAAGGGTAAAAACACGAATTGAATTTTAACAATTAATAAAACTAAACTTTTATTTATTATAGAAACTGAGTACAAGCTTTTTAAAAAGAGTTACATTAATTGAAAAACAATAAGCTAAAACTATAACAATAAGCTAAAATTGACTAATTAAGCTATTCTACACTACATGCCTTGTGTGTGTGAGGACTCTTCCTTTTATAGCTGAGAGGTGAAGGTTCTAGGACCTTGAGACGCTCCTCCTAAACCAATCTCGCGTTTCTCTTCGCCAAGCTGAAGCATAGTACTAGCATCTTTGTTGACACGTCAATTGAGTGAAGGGAGTGGGTTAATTGGGTTTAATTTGAGCAGGGTAATTTTGGGGGAGACGGGTGAATAGTAAAACTAATTTTCCCGCCCCTTTTCTTCTTTTTATAACTTTGTTTGACCCGGGTTTGAAGAAGGGTTTGACTTGGGCTCATTTAAGGGTTTTGGGCCATGGTTTTAGTGTTGGGCTTGGTTAAATGGTTTTGGTTTTGAGTTTATAATAGACTTAACGACCGTTAGTCTTTTAATATAAAAAGGACTAACGGTGTTAGTGATTTAGGGACTTTTAGTGAAAATGGTTCAACAATAAGTGCTGTTTTTTGGAATTTTGAAGGTTTTGACATTATGTGGGTTGACCAATGTTGACTTTGGTTGACTTTTGTTGACCATTGATGACAAACATCCGGCTCTTGTGCCCTCATTCCGTCTCGTGTTCGTTTTAGCCCAGTTTTTGGCTCTTTTCTTGTGATTTTTGTAATATCCGTTCTAACACATCACAAAAGACAAAATGCACAATATACAAACATAATTTGCATTATTTTCATCTTTTAAGGGTCATTTTTGATATAAAACGGATATGTGATTTCTCACATATCAAAATTCCCCAAACTAAGTGATTGCCGTGTCCTCACGCAATATTATATGCCAAAAAACCAAATACCTCAAAACCTCCCCAAACTAATCCTTTAAAAAGTAGTAAAGTCTTTTGTGTGGAAAGTTAAGAAATCACAAGTTTTAAAACACTCCGTTTTCCCATTTTTCCAAATTTTTTCCATTTTTATGATTTTCATAATTTACAACTTACAACTTATTCATATGTGACATAATGTATTGCTTTCATTATTTATTGATAACTCTTAAGATCACGAAACAAAAAGCGCAAATAGAGTCCAAATGGATAAATTCATCGTCCCCGACTTTCACTTCTCCAAGCCAAGCTTAAAAACAAGATCATTGTAAAATACAAGTTATGATGCTAACACTACTCATAAAAGCTAATTGTGTATTACTTCTCCTCCCTTATTCCTAAATTTTGTATCTCAAGATTTTATTTAAGTCATATACCCGAAGGCTCTTTAAGACTTTATTTTGATACTTATTAATTCCAAAAATAAAGCGTAACGGTTAAAAACGCAATAATTAGTTCCTAGCCCTTTTCAAAAGATCAAATGTCATCAAAATTAAGTCCACATCGAGGCGACCAAAATTTGGCTTTTATTAGGTTACTTAAGCAAGGCACCATTCATGTCATATACCCTTAGGCTCTTTAAGACATAAATGGACCAATCTTATTTGCACCATATACCCTAAGGCTCTTTAAGGTACAAACAAGACAAAAATTAAGCAACAATATCCATTCCATATACCCTAAGGCTCTTTAAGGAATGAATAAGGCTATAATTTCACTTATTAAATTCTACTTACCCCATATACCCTAAGGCTCTTTAAGGGATAAGCAAAATATTTATTCATGTGATACATATAGTATGCCAAATTAAGTATTCCTGATGTATACTTATCTTAATCACAAAGGAACTAAAGAAAACCGCTATCAACTAATTATTAACCAAAAAACCGCACAACTCTATTTATTAAACAATTATATAAAAGGTGAAACAAGCTATTGGGAGAAAAAGCCACAAATAACACTTATGAGCTTTAAAGAAATCCAACTATTCCACGTTTAGCATCAAAACTTATATTCTACTCTATCATCTCTTGTTCTTCACAATTTAAAATTTCTAATAAAGAAACTAGTGAATGCTTAGCCAAATAAATCGATCTTCGCATATTTAAAATCAATTATGAGAACTTGCAAAATCTTGACTTTTTCAAGCTAGACTTGCTTTTTATAGCTCCTTGTATAAAAGATTAGCAAATTTCAATCTATACACGTTAAGGAGAGAGCTTTTTATAGCTCATTGTATAAAAGATTAGCAAATTTTATCAACTATTTTTTTATCATTTTTTATCATTTTTTTTAGAAGACATATTCTAATAATATAATTTTCACATTTTTGCGGGAGAAATGGGGTACGTGAAACAACGGGCCAAACAAGGTAGGCTAAGATCATATCACAAGATTATACCCACACCACACCATACCACAAAAACACAAAAATTGTCCTCAATGTTTCTCCCTAGTCTAATAGTCTATAACCGCGCGATAACTAAAACTCAAGAACTAGTCGAATGTCATAAATCCGAGCAAAGGAGAAAGTAACGACTAAAAATCTTAAGCGCGCGATTATTAAAGTAATGCAACGCTAATAGATAAATGTTAGAGTCGAATACAATCATAAGGAGCATCGGCATTTCCCCAAACTAATGGCAAGCAAAGGCTAGGAAGGCTGAGTGAACCAGGACAAACACAACGAACACACAGAGAGTCTTCAAAAATTTAGGTCAATCCTAACAAAACAACACAAGCACAAACAACACCGACTGACGAGAAGAGTACAAGTCTCCTCACATCACATATAAATAAGAAAGAAAAAGATAAGCATGGTGTTCCTCCCACGAAGCGCTTTGTTTCTTTGGTAAACACAGAGTCACATAAGCTTGACTTCATCCGCGCAATACTAGTTGTCCATGTGCGGGAATAGTCTAGGAGATCCGGGACTAACCTTTGATGGCGTAAGTACCCACTCCAGAAGTAATTAGCTGTCACACACGTAGTGACTCATTCCACATCATTAAAGTTTGGACCATCGGTTCAAGTAAACTCGATGGTCTCCAATGGAACATACTTCGGGTGATGGGGAAAGGGTCCCGACCAACGCAGTTTTAAGTTTTCTCGAGATTATCTTAAACGAGAGTTGTAAGACGTAAAACTTGATCTCCAACACATGAGAAATCTGCGGTCTTTATGATCTAGAGTCAAATGAAGCTTCTCGCCTTCCTTTATATAATCAAGAATTCTCGTATGCTTGATCACGAATGCTCTTAAGTTTCATTAAGTTGAAGCTTCCATCTGAAAAAAAAAAATCATACGCGGTCTTTAAGCATCAAAATTAGCAGTTTCAAGGCCCCATACGCCTAATGTTAACGTCGAAGGTAGAATGACAAAATACTTTCCATACAACAAGCTTATAAGGAGTAATAACGCAATTGGTGTCCTTGAAGACGGCGTACGATCAATGCCCAAAACAAAGAGCGTCATCTAGCTTATCAGACCATGAGGCACGGTTTTCACCAACCGTCCTCTCAAGAATACAACGTTCAAGCCACGATTGGAAACCTCCACTTGTCCACTTAGTCCGTTTGGATACATCTAAGCGGTAGCAAGACGATGAGTGACCCAAATACTTCTACGACATTTGCTTTAGCAAATTTATTATTACAAAAATGGGTCCCACATCGCTTATAATCACTCTAGGATTCCAAATTGGGTGAAAAGTGATTTAAAATCATCCAATAACACTACAACTCGAGCATCATTAGTGGGGAGCGCCTTTGCTTCTACCCACTTTTATAAGTAGTCAACGGCTACGAGAATGTATTTATTCCCTCATGAAGACGGGAATGGACCCATAAAATCGATACCCCATATATCAAAGATTTCACAAACTTGAATAGCATTTTGAGGCATTTCATCTCTTTGTGAAATTTTGGCCTGACCGTTGACAACCTATCACACACAAATTAATCATAGCATAGCATCTCGATATATGGTGTGGCCAAACGAAACCGGCGTCAAAACTTTCCCACTAGCAGTGAGATTGGCACCAGGATGGCCCCCGAAATGCTAGTTCCTTCATTGACAAGCTTGAGGATATCAAAAGCTACTTGGCCAGGCACACAAAACCGTCGATGATTTTGATCCGCACAAATCCAAAATAGGTAGGAATCGTCCCAAAAGTAATGCTTAACGTCCTTAAAGAATTTCTTCTTTTGTTGGGACGACATCCCTTTTATGATAAAATTCCCCGCGTGGAAATTTGCAATATCGGCAAACCATGAGGTACTTCCACTAGATATAACTCCAAGAGTTTCTAAAGGACAAAATAGGAGTTTCATCATATGCTTTACATTTTCTAACACAATCCTTATAGGATTCTCAAGTCTAGATAAATGATTCAACCGTGAGATTCTCCATTTCCTTTTATCATGGAGAGCAATCTCTGGCTTAGCATCTTGTTTACATAAGAAGAACTTAAAAGAGCCGAATGATCCGATACATCACTAAACTTTTAGATAAGACAAGATATGTGCCGAAACTTATTCAAAAGGATAAACTAACGGCAAGCATTTCTTTTTTTCGTCGTAGTGAGTAACATGAATTTGAGCAATTCGGGAAGTCATGTCTTCTGCGCATAAATGTATAAGCCGAAAATGCTACCGTCTTACGTTCGGTCCCTAACCCGCAACCAATCTCAAAATTAACAATCACATTAGCATCACATCACTTAACGTGTCAGAAAAGAGGTAGGTTTTTCCCGCCGGGTCGGAAACGTGACCTAATACAGTCATAGATCGGGACGGGAATGGATGCCTTCGGGAGCTGCCCTGATTAGCTCTGAGGCTACTTCTTCGGTAAGCACAGCTTATCCTTTGTCCTTTTTATAAGGAGTCCTCAAAAGCATCAATACAATCCTTGCGAAAAACTCACACAAAACAAACCGGTGTTTCTTTTTCAAGAAGGTGAGTCCATATGTCCTATAGCTATCTTGGAAAAGTGATTGGAAAAAATCGTCGGTAAAAAAAACCCACCGTCCTGGACCAGAAGAAACTCCTAACGAACCCTACCTTTTTTTAACAATAATAAAATTCGTAATAATAAACACAGCTGGATCGGTTATTCATAGCTTAGGTGACTGTACATCTGACTTAAAGCGAGCTTCGAACTCGTTAACCCTCCATTAAATCCCACATCCCTCCCCTACGAAAGACTACATGATATCACAAATTGAACCTAACTTTAATAATATAACCACAATTTAATTTCCCACTTTTAATCTTCTTACTTATACTTCCTTTCACACCATGAAACCTGGCACTTCATCAACATCTCTTATTCACTCCTTCAAAACTTTTATACAAAATTTTTACAAAAGTTAATTTCTCATAACTTTACTCTTCTCCCCCAATCTACAGAACTAAAATATCGTTCTGATTATCTTCTTGAGTCATCGCAAGTCCGTCGTTCCAACATGGGTAAACACCCCACTCCAACATTTCTCTCATCTTTTCTCACGTGTAAAAAAAAGCAACAAAAAGACATAAAACAAACAAAACATCGGCAAACACCAAATAGGTGCAATAAATCACACACTGTTTCAGTTCACAATAGGATAGAACACCATTTTCCCACGCGTACTATACTTCTATTACCCCGTTGCGTTCTTCTAATTACTATATGACAGATACAAATGACAATTGTACTAATATTCTTTTCTTGTCATTTCTTTCCTTTCTCAACAAGATTAGTGGCGTCTACAGTAAGTTCTCAAACACCCAACTCCAACGGGTCTGGTGCAAAAGTCAGGGATTTGTCTTACTTATAGTGATTAAACCTAGTTGCATTTTGTGTCTTAGATTACCGACAAATTCAACCAACAAGGCAAATAAACTAAAATAATGACGAGCTAGTCTATATCAGTATATCAAAACAACTAGCAACGAGGACTTGATGCTTCAACGAAAGCATAGGATTTGACTCCCGCAAAGACGTCCCCCCCACACTTCTCACGCCAGCTAACTATGTGCAACCTGACCGTAAACAAGGATCACATATATATTTGATTTTTTCAAACCCAAACCATCCATTCTAATACCATAGGCGCCCGAAACCCCATATCTCGGACAAGGCCCCCAAAGCAAAACTGCCCCCCCCGTTCTCACTCCTTACCCCGGCCCCGCGTCACCGCCACAAGGCAACCACTGTCCGCGCGCTCAAGCAGAACTACCCCCCCACCCTCCTCCCACTCCATTCTGATTGTGGGAGCCACCTTCTCGCCCGCCCTCCGTGCGCCCGTGCGACCCCCCATGTAGCCCATTCCCAGCCCCACTTGCCCCGTATTTGCACTTCAGCCCCCACATACCGCCGCCAGAGGCGCGCCGCCCCCCCCCCACCGTCATACCACGGCCCCCCGCCACCGCCGGCCCCCCTCCAACCCACCAACCCCGCCAGCACAGGCGCCGGCCGTCACCGCCGCACAAACCGATACTACCCGTATTGTCGCCTGCCTCAACATAACACCATCAAATATAACGTGCCCCCGCCTTCCCCAAACCACCCCACCCCCACACCCCAAACCCCCACCCCACCCCCACCCAACAAAACCACACAATACACTATAAAAGTAAAAATAAACCACCATCCCACTTACAAAAAACAGAAAAAAAGTTGTTTTTACAAAAAAAAAACCAGAAAAATAAAAACCCCCCCCCTCCCCCGAGAGTCACCCCCAAAAACCAAAACCCCCCCCAAAAAAAACCACACTAAACACCCCCAAATAACCCCCCCCCCAACCCCCCCCCCCACCCCCCTCCACCCCCCCCAACCCCCATCTACGGCAAACAAATCCCACCCGCCACCCCAACGCACTTCGACCCCGTTTCCCCCCTAGCACCTCCACGACTACCCTGCACCTTCCCCCCCGCCCGTCCGGCCACCCAACCCCCCCCCCGCACCCCCCCGCCGTGCGCCTCGCACCCGTCCCTGTCCGAACCTCCATCCAGGACGCGCCCCCCCGCCCACCCCCCAACCCCCCCACCCCCACCCCCCCCACCACACAGAAGCCACCCACACCAAAAACCAACAACACCCACCAAGCAACCAAAAACAGCCAAAAAAAACGACCGCGTCCCAAACGACCCCCGCCCTATCACATCCACCCCCTCCCATAACCAACCGCTCCCAAAACAAACCCCCTATCCCCCCCCCAAACACCCCCCAAACCACAGCATAACCAACACCCCCCCCCCCCACCTCCCATCCAACTATCACTAGACTTGCCAACCTGCTGAGCGCAGGCCCCACCAACCCTGAAACACCAGCTCCAAGCCCCTAGACACGCTCCCCGAGGACTAGCAAGGAGCCTCAACAAGCCGTACCATTTAAAACTCGCCCCACCCCCCCCCCACCCCCCAACCCCCCATCCCCAAAAACCATAACTTATAGCGCACCAACCCTGTGCCCACCCATTTCGCTCTCGCCCCCCCCCCGCTTACCATAACCCGTTAATCCCAGCAATGCCACCTATAGAAAATTGGACAAATCTCTTGAGTAATGACATGACCACCCTGGACCTACTATATATATGCCACTGACGGTTAAAACCTATTCACACCATAAAATCTACTATTTAAAATGTAAAAACTACCTCGGAACCACGACTACCCCAAAAATACCAAAACATCCAAACAAAAAATCACCAAAAAACAGAGTTGTCACCGCAATGAGTCCATTACATTCCTCCCCCCCAGCTCGTTACCCCCCCCCCATTCCAACCGTCTATGTAAAAATAGTTGCCAGGCCCAGCTCAACAACTCCCTCAATGAAATGAATAAATTAAATAATACATCCTAAAGACTAACAACAGAAACATTACGACTACCGGAACCCACGCCAGTCCTCTCCGCCATCAACAGACGGCCCATAAAAATATCCCCACTCTCCTCCTACACGACACACGACAATGGCCACGATAACATATTCAAATATTCCTGTATCACTTTAAACCCATTAACCCAATATTATTTTTCCTTATTATTCCTCTATATCTCCCCTCCCCCATCCCCATCATAATGGGGTATTTTCAAATCCCAATAGATCCCCAAGACCAAGAGAAAACTACTTTCACACGCCCTTATGGAACTTTTGCTTACCGTCGCATGCCATTTGGCTTGTGTAATGCTCCTGGTACTTTCCAAAGGTGTATGATGGCCATATTCCATGATATGATCAAAAAGAATATGGAAGTTTTTATGGATGATTTCTCGGTTTTTAGGGATAGTTTTGCTACTTGCCTCTCCAATTTAGACAAAATGCTAAAAAGGTGTGAAGATACGAATTTAGTTCTAAATTAGAAGAAGTGCCATTTTATGTGTAAAGAAGGAATTGTGTTAGGTCATAAAATATCAAAGTCTGGGATTGAGGTCGATCGAGCAAAAATTGATGTTATAGCTAAGCTCCCTCATCCGACCACAGTAAAAGGTGTTAGGAGTTTCCTAAGTCATGCCGGTTTTTACCGACGATTTATCCAAGACTTTTCCAAGATAGCTAGAGCTATGACTCACCTTCTTGAGAAAGAAACACCGTTTTTATTTTCTAAACATTGTATTGATGCTTTTGAGACTCTTAAAAAGAAGCTTAACGAAGCTTCGATCTTAGTTGTCCCCGATTGGAACCTACCTTTCGAACTTATGTGTGATGCTAGTGATTTCGCGATTGGTGCGGTTTTGGGACAATGAAAGACGAAGCATTTTCAGCCTATACATTATGCTAATAAGACAATGACCGAAGCTCAAATTCATTACACTACGACGAAAAAAGAAATGCTTGCCGTAGTTTATGCTTTTGAAAAGTTTCGGCCATATATTGTCTTATCTAAAAGCATAGTGTATACAGATCGCTCGGCTCTTAAATACCTTCTTAGTAAACAAGATGCCAAGCCGAGATTTCTCTGGTGGGTTCTCCTCCTACAAGAGTTTGATATCATTATCCATGATAAAAAGGGAAGTGAGAATCTCGCAGCCAATCATTTATCTAGACTTGAGAATCCTCATAAGGATGTGTTAGAAAATAAAGACATAAATGCAAATTTTCCTTTAGAAACTCTTGGAGTTATATCTAGTGGAAGTACCCTATGGTTTGCCGATTATGCAAATTTCCATGCGGGGAATTTTATCGTCAAAGGGATGTCGTCCCAACAAAAGAAGAAATTCTTTAAGGACGTTAAACATTACTTTTGTGATGACCCCTACCTTTTTCGGATTTATGCAGATCAAATCATTCAACGGTGTGTGCATGGCCAAGAAGCTTTTTATATCCTTAAAGCTTGTCATGAAGGACCCACCGGGGGCCATTATAGTGCCAATCTCACCGCTAAGAAAGTATTTGATGCTGGTTTCTTTTGGCCGACCATATATCGAGATGCCCATACTATGATCAAATCTTGTGATACGTGTCAACGTCAAGGCAATATTTCATAAAGAGATGAAATGCCTCAAAAAGCTATTCAAGTTTGTGAAATCTTTGATGTATGGGGTATCGATTTTATGGGTCCATTCCCGTCTTCACGAGGGAATAAATACATTCTAGTAGCCGTTGACTACTTATCAAAGTGGGTAGAAGCGAAGGCGCTCCCCACTAATGATGCTCGAGTTTTAGTTAAGTTTTTGAAATCTCTTTTCGCCCGATTTGGAACACCTAGAGCTATTATAAGCGATCGTGAGACCTATTTTTATAATGATAAATTTACTAAAGTAATGTCTAAGTATGGTGTCACTCATCGTCTTGCTACCGCTTATCACCCTCAAACGAGTAGACAAGTGGAGGTTTCCAATCGTGGCTTGAAACGTATTCTAGAAAGGACGGTTGGTGAAAACTGTGACTCATGGTCTGATAAGCTAGATGACGCTCTATGGGCATTTTGTACCGCTTTCAAGACACTGATTGGTTGTACTCCTTACAAGCTCGTGTATGGAAAGTCTTGTCATCTACCTATCGAATTAGAGCATAAAGCATATTGGGCATTGAAACATGCTAATTTTGATCTTAAAATCGCGGGTGATCACCGGAAGCTTCAACTTAATGAACTTAATGAGATTTGTGATC
>BQNB010096658.1:0-25570 GCA_026074375.1 Tanacetum coccineum | reverse complement strand
ATTCACTAAAAGGGGACTCTCAGTTGGTATCAGAGCTTTGAGAAACTTTGAATAAGAAGAACAAACAAAACCAGTTATTCATCACCATCCAACAAAGCTAAACATGTCTGGAACACAAGATGATAATCCACCACCACCACCTCCACCATCAACATCACAAACACCAACACAACAAACCTCCTCTCCTCATACAGTATCAACCATAAAACTGCCTATTCTCAGAAAAAGAGAATATGACATTTGGGCTATGAAGATGGAACACTACTTAGCCCATACAGACTATCCTATTTGGGAGGTAATACAAACTGGAAATGGTCCTGTGTCAGTTACTACTGATACAACAGGACAAATTAAGATCTTGCCTCCTAAAACAGCAGAAAAAGTAGTGGCGAGAGAGAGAGAAAGAAAAGCCAGGACCACCTTGCTAATGGCCATACCAGAAGATCATCTAGCCAAATTCTACAAGATGACAGATGCAAAAGAAATGTGGAATGCCATCAAATCCAGATTTGGTGGAAATGATGAATCCAAGAAGATGCAGAAGTACATCTTGAAGGATTCATTGTATCCAACTCAGATGGGATTCATAAAGGCTATGAGAGGTTTCAAAGTCTGCTCAGTCAGTTAGAAATACATGGAGCAGGTGTGTCTACCGAAGATGCAAATCAGAAGTTTCTGAGATCTCTACCCTCTGCTTGGTTACAAGTTTCCTTAATAATGAGGAACAAACCAGGAATGGACAGTCTCAGTTTTGATGACTTGTACAACAATCTAAGAGTCTTTGAAAATGATGTAAAAGGCTCTACTACATCATCTTCCAACTTGCAAAATATCGCCAAAAAATTGATCCGTCCAAACCACACCTTAAAATACATATAATATATAATAAAATATAAAATATATATAGTAAGGATAGTCTAGAAACGAAGTCAATAATACCGAGAAGTAGTATAGAATTTTCCTGGGTCGTTTATCCCCAACGAGGCTGGACTGGAGAATCGATACAGTCGAAGATTTGAGTTTGAAGGAGAAACTAAAAAAAACAATTAACTAGCACGAAATTTTAATACACGAAAATTAAAAACGTGAGCTAAAACTGGAATTTAAAATCTAAGAAACTACTTTTTACAAATTTAATACCTAAAAATCACAAAAAGAAAATTTTAGGAAAAAGAATTGGAATTTTTTAATTATTTTTGATTTTTTTTTGAATTTTTAAAAATTAATGAATTAACAAAAATAAACTTTTTTCTAAAAATTAATACTAAAATTTTACTTTTATTTTTCAAAAATACTAGATTTAAAAAGAAAATTATTTCAAAAAGAATCAAAAAATTTCAACTATTTTCCTTTTTTCTATGATTTATTTAAGAAAAAGAAATTACTTAAAATCTATTTAAATTCCTAGAAAATACAAATTAAACTCATGTAAATTCCTATTCCATTGAGTGTAAAGAGTCACATGCTAATCTTAAAAGACTATATGATGCTCAAAGAGAGCAACTAAGTAATGCTAGCGTAGAAATAAAAGCTTATACACAAGGTCTTAAAAAGGTTGAAGCACAATTAGTTGCACATCAGTTAGATGAGTGCTAAGGATAAGGCTGGGCTTGGCTATGGTGATCAAATGAATAAAGGTGTTTTAAGTTATGAAAATGAAATTTTCCAAAGTGTGTTTGTCAGTAGGACAAGTGATATAGAAGATAGTCCTATGAATGATAGATATGCAGAGGGGGTGCATGTTGTTCCTCCTCCAATGACAGGGATCTACATCCCTTCTGGACCTGATAAAGAAATAGATGACTCACAATTTACATATGGTCCAGAGCAATCTAAACATTGTAGTGAAGAAACACATGAATCTATGCCTGAACCAGTTGTTAATGAACCCAAAGTAGTAAGTCAACCTAAAGTTTGGTTTGATACTCCTATCATTGAGGAGTATGAATCAAATAGTTAAGATGAACATGTGTCTCTACCCATAAAAGTTTTGTTTTTATTAATACTGTTAAGCATGTAAAAACTCCTAGGCAAACTGTTAAAGAACAAAACACATGTAGTCAGAGTCCTAAACCTAACAAAAAGGATTGTAGTGGTTTAATGGCTGAAAAACTGGGTTTGGGATATGGTTTTACCAAAAAGGCATGTTTTGTATGTGGAAGTTTTAGCCATCTTATTAGAGATTGTGAATTCCATAAGAAAAGGATGGCTAAACAAGCTGAATTAAACAATAGGATGAGTAAGGGGTCTAGTTAAAGGGAGATTAGGCCAGTATAGAATAATGTGCAAAGAGTGAATCATCAAAACCAATTTGTTCCAAAAGCAGTACTAACTAGAACTGGAAAGATTCAAGTTAATACTACTAGAACTAGTGGTACTAACACAGTTAATACTGCTAGAACTAACGGTACTAACACAGTTAATACTACTCGGCATAACTTTAACAGACATGCAGTACCAACTAATGCTGCTAGGAAAGTTAATACTGTTAAGCCTATTATGAATAATGCTAGACCAAAAGTTGGTTTTCATAAAACTCTTTCACCTTTTAGAAAGCCATTTAACAGAACAACAGCACTTAGAACTAATTTTTCGTATCAAAAAGTTAATACTGCTGAGGTAAATGCAGTTAGTGCTGTTTGGGGAAAAAGGGAAACTGCTATCAAGCCCTCAGCAAGTTGTAATTGAAGATACAAAAGACATTACTGGAACAAAGTCTCCAACAACAATGGTGGATCAAGTTCTAGAAATTGTGTTCCTTACAAAGATCCACTAGGCAGACTTAAGCCCAAAAAGGCTTGGGT
Source organism: Tanacetum coccineum (assembly GCA_026074375.1). Taxonomy (NCBI): domain Eukaryota; kingdom Viridiplantae; phylum Streptophyta; class Magnoliopsida; order Asterales; family Asteraceae; genus Tanacetum; species Tanacetum coccineum. Next base: position 22,766 of record BQNB010096658.1, on the reverse strand, counting down.
CCCTAAGAGAAACTAATCTCTCTTATTTAATGTGCAAGATTATCCACAAAGAGCTTTACAGAATAAAGGGATTGTTGATAGTGGATGTTCCAGGTACATGACTGGAAACAATGCCTACCTTGCTAAATATCAAGACTTTAATGGTGACCCTGTTGCTTTTGGAGAAAGTAAATGTTACATAACTGGTAAAGATAAAATAAAAATAGGAAAGTTAGATTTTGAGGATGTGTGCTTTGTGAAAGAACTATATCATTTCAATCTCTTTTCTGTGTCACAAATGTGTGACAGGAAGAACAAGGTTCTCTTCACAGACACTGAATGTCTTATGTTATCTCCTGAATTTAAGTTACCTGATGAAAATCAAGTGTTACTTAGAATCCTTAGACAAAACAATATGTACAGTTTCAATTTAGAGAAAATTATTCCTTCTGGAGGTTTAGCCTGTTTGATTGGAAAGGCCACAATTGATGAATCTAACAAATGGCATAGGAGGTTGGGTCATGTTAACTTTAAAAACTTAAACAAACTTGTGAAGGGAAACCTTGTAAGAGGTTTACCTTCAAAGATTTTTCAAAATGACCACACTTGTGTTGCTTGTCAGAAAAGAAAGCAGCACAAGGCCTCCTGTAAGGCCAAATCAGTGAGCTCTATTAGTCAGCCCTTACAGCTTCTGCATATGGATTTATTTGGACCTACATCTGTAAGGAGCTTAAACCATACGACTTATTGCTTGGTTATCACTGATGATTTTAGCAGGTTTAGTTGGTGTTCTTCTTAAGAACTAAGGATGAAACTAGTGGAATCTTTAAGGACTTTATAAGACAGATAGAGAACCAATTGAATCAAAAGGTTAAAACTATTAGATGTGATAATGGAACATAATTTAAGAACAGGGATGTGATTGAATTCTGTGGGTTAAAAGGGATCAAGAGGGAATACAGTAATGCCAGAACTCCACAACAAAATGGAGTTGCTGAGAGAAAGAACAGGACCCTTATTGAGGCTGCAAGGACCATGCTTGCATATTCATTTTTACCTAACACTTTTTGGGCTGAAGCAGTTAGTACTGCTTGTTATGTTCTAAACAGGGTATTAGTGACCAAGCCTTATAATAAGACACCTTATGAACTTTTGACTTGTAAGATACCAATTATAAGTTATATAAGACCTTTTGGGTGCTATGTGACCATCTTGAATACCATTGACCACCTTGGCAAGTTTGCTGGAAAATCAGATGAAGGATTTTTAGTTGGGTATTCTCTACAAAGCAAGGCTTTTAGAGTATACAATTTAGAAACCAAAAGAGTTGAAGAAAACCTGCACATCACCTTCTTAGAGAACAAACCAAATGTTGCAGGAAAAGGACCAACTTGGCTTTTTGATCTTGATTATTTAACTGATTCTATGAATTATCATCCTGTTAGTTCAGAGAATCAAGCTAACCTACATGCAGGTCAACAAGAAGCTAACCAAAATGCAGGTACAGAAGAGATTATTGATGCAGGGGATTCTGACAAAGAAGATGAATCTGCTCAAGACTGTTTTGTACTGCCAATATGGCCCTCTTATTCTTCAACAATCACTCCAGCATTAACAACAGATGATAAGAGAGAAGGTCTAAGAGAGGAAGAACAAGTCTTTATGGATGACCTTGAAAGACTTAAGAGGCAAGAAAAGGAGGCTAATGAGGAAGCTGAAGCTCTCAGGAAGAAGTTTGAGACCTTGGTTATAAAAGAAGGAGCTGCTAAGCCTAGCAGTACTAACATTTTTAGTACTGTTAGCACACCAGCTAAAGCTAGCAGTACTAACCTAGTTAATACTGTTAGCTTACCAGTTAGTACTGCCAGTCCTTATGAGGGACTATCTCTTGCTGATCCAACACATTCTGAAGAAGATGATTCAGAAATACCTCCCCTTGAGGATATCTATCAAAATTCCACAGATGGTATTTTCACTACTTCTTCTTTTGATGATGAGGGTGCAGTGGCTGACTTCACAAACTTGGAAACTGTTGTGAATGTTAGTCCTATTCCCACATCAAGGATTCACTCCACTCATCCTAAAGCACTAATTCTAGGAGATCCAAACTCAGCAGTTCAAACAAGAAGCAAAGTAAATACAAGTTCTGGAGCTCATGCTTTTGTTAGCTATGTTCAAAAGCAAAAGAGAACTAACCATAAGGACTTTCATCATTGTTTATTTGCTTGTTTCCTGTCTCAACATGAACCCAAGAAGATTTCAGAAGCTCTTGAAGATGAAAGCTGGGTTGATGCTATGCAAGAAGAATTGTTGCAGTTTGAGATACAAAAGGTTTGGGTCTTAGTAGATTTGCCTTATGGGAAGAAGGCTATCGGTACAAAGTGGGTTTATCGAAATAAGAAGGATGAAAGAGGAGTTGTTGTCAGAAATAAAGCAAGGTTAGTTGCTCAGGGACATAGGCAAGAGGAAGGGATAGACTATGATGAGGTTTTTGCTCCTGTGGCAAGACTTGAAGCCATAAGGATCTTTTTAGCCTTTGCCTCATATATGGGCTTTATAGTCTATCAAATGGATGTGAAAAGTGCCTTCCTTTATGGGAAAATTGATGAAGAGGTATATGTGTCTCAACCACCAGGCTTTCTAGATCCTAAATATCCTCAGAAAGTATACAAAGTTGTCAAAGCTCTCTATGGGCTACATCAAGCTCCCAGAGCCTGGTATGCTACTTTATCTACTTTCTTGTTGAAGAATGGATACAGAAGAGGGACAATTGACAAAACTCTCTTCCTAAAGAAGGACAAACATGATATCATTTTAGTTCAAGTCTATGTGGATGATATCATCTTTGGGTCTACAAAGAAGTCTTGGTGTGATGAGTTTGAGGCATTGATGAAGAGTAGATTTCAGATGAGTTCAATGGGAGAGCTCACTTTCTTTCTTGGCCTACAAGTCAAACAGAAACCAGATGGTATATTTATTAGCCAGGATAAGTATGTTGCTGAAATCCTGAAGAAGTTTGACTTTGCAAGTGTTAAGACTGCCAGTACACCAATTGAGACTCAGAAGCCTTTAGTCAAAGATGAGGAAGCCAGTGATGTTGATGTCCATCTCTATAGGTCAATGATTGGCTCCTTAATGTATGTGACTGCTTCTAGGCCTGACATTATGTTTGCAGTCTGTGCTTGTTCTAGGTTTCAAGTCACTCCAAAGACCTCTCATTTAAGTGCTGTCAAAAGAATTTTTAGGTATCTAAAGGGCAAACCCAAACTGGGCCTTTGGTATCCTAGAGACTCTTCATTTGACCTGGAATCCTACTCAGACAGTGATTATGCTGGAGCAAATCTTGATAGGAAATCCACAACAGGAGGTTGTCAATTTCTTGGCAGAAGACTCATTACTTGGCAATGCAAAAAGCAGACCATTGTGGCCACTTCTACTACTGAAGCAGAGTATGTTGCTGCTGCAAGCTGCTGTGGGCAAGTGTTATGGATTCAAAATCAAATGTTAGACTATGGGTTCAACTTCATGAACACAAAGATCTACATTGATAATGAAAGCACCATATGCATTGTAAAGAATCCAGTATATCATTCCAAGACGAAGCATATTGCTATAAGGAACCACTTCATACGAGATGCTTATGAGAAGAAGCTTATACAAGTGCTTAAAATTCATACAGATAAAAATGTAGCTGATCTACTAACCATGGCATTTGATGTTAGCCGATTTCAGTTCTTGGTTGTTTCAATCGGGATGATGAATCCATAAGCTACATGGGTTAAAGGGAGGCGATATGAGGTGTTGTCTATAAAACTTCTCATCTACTGATCATATCATCTCTCTCACACACACATAGCTATGAACTCTCAACGTGAACTAAACCCTTGTGCTCCACCTTTCTACCCATCAAGATTCAATCACCATCATGCAAGCATAACTAAACATACCAACAAGTGCTTCGTACACTTACCGGTAGCAACTGGACCAAGAAACTGTGTTCAAGAGTAAGAAGATTGCTCAAGTTGTTCATGCTAGGATTCAGGGTAAGAATTCTCTTGTGAAGCATTTTGAAGACATGGGATTATGTAGTCCATCCAAAGAGTATTTGCAGGTGTGATTAGACCCACCAAGAGACGGGTCTATGTCATGTATGACATCAAAGGGGATAAGTACAATTGGAATGGTGTGTGCTAGGTACATTGGTTAATATGGTTGATGACAAGAGAAGTATGAGTTTCAAATTCAACATCAACTAGTTTAAAGCAAGCAATTTCAGATTAGAGATTTAGTATGCTTTTAATCTAACTCTAGAAGTAGGAACTACTATTAGTAGAAATATTAGCAATTCGTTAGTTTGTAAAGTATGTAGAGTAGTATAGATTGTATAAAATTTAGGTAGTAGGATACATTTCAACTTTAGGTAATGCTTGACAAAGGTTTGAGCTGCTTAAGAGAGTCACTAAGAAGAGTTACTAATGGTGCTGAAGCATTCCTGTTACTTACATTGTTCATTCTTTGTTTCGACAAAGTTAGTACCGATAGTGTAAAAGTTAGTACCGCTAGGCAAAGTTTGTACCGCTAAAGAAACGTTAGAGAAAAATACCGCCAAGGGTACAAAGTGTAAATTGGAACGTTTTCTTCAAATTAGGTCTCCTAAACCTATAAGAACCCATTTCAATCGCACAATTACTCAAGCAATCTCTCTAACTTACATTCTTCATTACAAGCCCTAATCTCTTACCGACGATCTCTCTATTCTCTCTATTCGAAGCAACATGGCTGCTCTTGAGTCCTGTCCTAAGCATAACATGATCGCATACTTGGAAAAGACTGAAGGGAATACAGAGTTTCATGAAGTCATTGATTTACTTCAAATACTTCTGCTCACTGTAAGTCCTGTAGTTTCGACCACATTCGTTGAACAATTTTGGACGTCTGCTAAGTCCAAAACAATCAACAATGTTAGGCATATACTTGCCAAAGTAGCTGGCAAAGCTGTGTCTATCTCTGAGGCATCAATTCGAACTGATCTTCTATTTGATGATGCTGATGGAATAGACACTTTACCTAATCAAGCTATCTTTGACACAATACAGCTTATGGGATATGAAGGGGATTTAACTGTGTTAACTTTTAACAAAGCTTTATTTTCACCCCAATGGAGGTTTTTATTTCACACAATTAATCATTGTTTAAGCTCCAAAAGTACCTCTTGGGACCAAATTCCTACAAATATTGCCACTGCTGTTATTTGTTTAACAACTAATCAAAAGTATAATTTTTCTAAATTAATTTTTGATGGTATGCTTAGACACTTAGATGCCAAAAAGAAGTTTGTCATGTACCCGCGTTTTGTTTCTATATTTTTAGGTAGACAATTAGCTAATATAACTGTACCTTTAGATCATTTTCCTATAAATAGTTTAACTAGTAAAGTTTTTTCTTTTATGGTAAAGAAAGGGAAACACTTCTCAGGCAAAGTTACACCTTTGTTTGATACTATGTTGGTCCAACCAACACAGGATGAGGGTGCTTCCTCAGAAAGACTATCTGAAGAACAACCACCACCCTCTCCTATTCCTACAAGTGAAGTCCCAAATGAGTCACTGCCTGACTCATCTCCTTCTGAACCTTCACCAAGACCTTCCCCAAGACCTTCACCAAGACCTTCCCCAAGACCTTCACCAAGACATTCACCAACTCATAATATTGCTGATTCAATCCCAGAACCTTCTGGTGAGAATCTTGGAGATCATTCATTCAGTGACACATTCCTTTCAGGGATATTGAGGATGAAATGACTTCCAAATGTCTATGATCTTTGTATCATCTTTGTGCAAACAGGTTTTTTTTTTTTTTTTTTCAGATCAAGCAAGGTAATTTACAACTCTTGAAGGTTAGATATAACAGAATCAAGCAAACAAGTTTAAACTGTTTCAAGCATCATAGAGCCATGGATGAACTCTGTCTCTCAAGAAAACAAGGATGCACAAGAAGAATGTTCCATACAAGGGAGGAAGTCTTGCTAAGGGTGAATATCTGTCAAGAAATCCTTGGTTTGTGATGCTTCATGAAGATTCAGCGTGGACATATGGAAAACTGAGATGCTGAATATTAAAGGTTTGAGGGAAAAAGAAATGGGCTGAAGAAGGAAAATGGGATTGAGAAGGATAAAGCTTAGTAACGACGATGTAATTAGTGCGGAAAAGAAAAGTAGTACTGACTTTGAAAAAGTTGTACATGACAGAACAATAGTTAGTAAATACGACGATTTAATAGTTAGTACATGACAGACCAAAAGTTAGTAACGACGGTTCAAAAGTTAGTACTGACCGGTACTGAAAGGTATGATGATCAAGAACAAATAAGGTACTTGAAGAGCTACTCCAGTCACTCAAACACATGCTGCTGAGATAATTTAAAGATTGATGAAAAAATAGCCAAGGTTCTACTCACATGAGTCAAGGCCAAAGCTGTGTTTCAAGAGAAAAAGAGAAAGGTGTTGAGTTGAGAGAAGTTGAAGATGCTGAAAGACCTAGGCCTACTTCACAAAGATCACTTCTAACATTGAAACCTCTTCCAAAAATTGATCCTAAAGACAAAGGAATGGAGCAAAATTGAGAAGATGATGAATCTCCAAAAGATGTAAGTTGATGACTTTTACTCTAGCTGAGAAGAAATTCAAAAAGCTTGAGAGTGATGAAGTAATGGCTAGGAAAATTCAAGAAGAATGGGAAGCTGAAGAAGTAAGAATCAAGATTGCTGAAGAAAAAGCAACAAATGAAGCTCTCATTAGAAATTTTGATGACATTAAAGCAAGAATTGAAGCAGACAGGCTTCTTGCTGAGAAGCTTCAAGAGCAAGAAAGAGAGCAATTTTCTATAGAAGAAAGAGCAAAGTTTCTTCATGATACAATTGCTGCTCAAAGAAGATTTCTAGCTCAACAAAGATCAGAATCCATAAGAAACAGACCTCCAACAAAGAATCAATTGAGAACTCAAATGATGACCTACTTAAAGCATGTGGGAAACTTCAAACATTCTGAGTTGAAGAATAAGAAATTTGAAGACATACAAGCTCTGTATGAGAAGATAAAAAGGTCAGATGAGAATTTCATTGCTATTGGGTCTGTTGAAGATGAAGATATGATCAAAAGATTGAATAAGAAAGGTTCCTCAAAAGCTGAAGTGCTCAAGGAAGAGAAAAGAGAAGAGATCAAGGAGGAAGCCAAAGTTGAAGTCAAGGATGAGGATAAACAAGAAGAAAGTACCAAAAAGAGAAAATCTGGTATGAGGAAGAAAATGAAGTCAAGAAAAAGGAGATTCAAACAAGCTACTTCTCAAGATGATTCATCTGAAACTGAAAAAGAGAATGAAGAGCTGAGATTGTGTTTGAAAATAGCTCCAGATGACGACAAAGAAGTCGACTATGAAATCCTTGATAAGAAGTATCCCATCATTGACTGGAACACTGAGTATCTTGGATTTAAACCACAGTTCGATGAAGCTAAAGCATTGGAAGAAATTAATATGAATGTGGTAACGAGAAGTAATGGTCAAAAGAGATACTTCAGTACTTTGATGAGAGCAATTTCAGTAATTGACAGAGAAGACTTAGATGCTATATATAAAATTGTGATGAACATATATCAAGATATGATTCCTGAAGGTTTTGAAAAAGTTCTTTGGGGAGACTTGATGGTGATGTTCAATCCTGATGATCAAGATGAGTTTTGGAACTCACAGCATAGTTGGAATGTGGTCAGTTGGAAGCTGCATAGCTCTTCAAAGGTACATACTTTGATGACTGATGAAGGATTAGTCCGTTTATAGGTAGTAGAGAAGAAGTATTCTTTGAAGAAAAAGGAGAGTACTAATGAAGATGCTAGACTTAAAAATTGGAGTCTAAGAAGACAGTAACCAATGGCATTAGGAATTGTAAGATTTATCAAGAGGTACTTGTGAGCTAGATTCTGAAGACTAAGCCTGATGAAAACTGTTTTTTAAGGGTTTGAGTGTTGGCGAACACCCACACATACAAATGTATCAATTCACCATGCTTAACAGCACAGAATTTTGGTAGTCCACAAGCAAACGACTTAGGGGTAATTGTCTTCTCAAAATAAGTTTATGGTTTACAATTTACCAAAAATTGTAGGGTTTTCAACTCACCTTGCTTCTTGGTGAAGAGTTGGCTAGTCCAAGATCAAACAGTTCTTGGTAAAGACTACTCAAATATGTTGATAGCTGATAGTTTGCTAAAAACTATATGGTTTATCAATGCACCATGTTATGGCAATGAAGCATTGGCTAGTCCAAACACAAACGGTATTTGGTAAAGACAAATCAAATCCGTTGATGGTTGACAGTTTACCAAAAACTGTATGGTAATTAACTCACCATATTCTTATGATGAAGAGTTAACTATCCCAGAGCAAACGGCTACTGGTAAAGGAACATCAAATCCGTTAATGGCTGGTAGTTTGCCAAAAACTACAAAGCCAACTTAGTTGGATTGTAGGTAAAAAGATGTTGCAGAGTAGCTGAAAAGAAGTTGCTGAGTCGCTGACAAGACAAGGTTGCTGCTTAAGAAGGATAGAGTGTACAAGATCAAGAAATGATAAAGATGTTTGGATACATCCTCTGTGCATTAAAGAAGCCTAAAGAATTGAAGAAACATGAAGTTAAAATAGTTTAACATTCATGTTTAAGGGAGGATTGTTAGGATTTATCCTTTCCAAACTTTGTACCGACAGTACAATAGTTAGTACCGACAGTTATACTTTGTACCGACAGTACAAAGTATTAAGTACTGTCAGTTAGTTAGTACCGTCAGTACTAAGTTAGTTAGTACCGATGAAAATATCTTGTAAGATATTTTAGAGATATTTTAGAAATAGATTTGTAAGCTTATTAGGGTTAATCCTTAAGCTATAAAAGGATCCCTACAAGCATAGTTAGAAAGACGAATAGATATTCAAACATACAAGCTTAGCAAAATGTTTGGATACATCCTCTGTGCATTAAAGAAGCCTAAAGAATTGAAGAAACATGAAGTTAAAATAGTTTAACATTCATGTTTAAGGGAGGATTGTTAGGATTTATCCTTTCCAAACTTTGTACCGACAGTACAATAGTTAGTACCGACAGTTATACTTTGTACCGACAGTACAAAGTATTAAGTACTGTCAGTTAGTTAGTACCGTCAGTACTAAGTTAGTTAGTACTGATGAAAATATCTTTTAAGATATTTTAGAAATAGATTTGTAAGCTTATTAGGGTTAATCCTTAAGCTATAAAAGGATCCCTACAAGCATAGTTAGAAAGACGAATAGATATTCAAACATACAAGCTTAGCAAATCATACATTATCATAGTTAGCAATTTGTAATCAACCAAGAACACATTTATAAAAGTTGTTATTCAGTTGTTGATTATTCTTCTTAGTACTTGTGTTGAGTTTCCGCATTAACACACAATATACATAGTCATTGTTTCTACATAGTCATTTGTATTTATACATCTTGGCTATAATCCTTTATAGGCTGCAAAGATCCATTCACTAAAAGGGGACTCTCAATTTTTTATTATTATTTTATTATTATTATTTTAATTAAAATAAAATTTTGGTCAAAACGAGGTTGCGTGGGACACTGGCAGGCACATGTATGATCATTTTGACAGAAATCCCCCCACACTTAGAACTAAACATTGGCTTCAATGTTCAAAAATGTTGGGTGCCATCCACATACTTAAAAACAAAAAAGGCAAATGCTTAAAAATTCCAAGTGTGAAAGGGGAAACAAAATTAGATATATATATATATATATATATATATATATATATATACATATACATATATATACATATATATATATATATAGATATATATACATATATATATATATATGATCAGGATTGAAAATTTCCCTAGATATAAACATGAAGATGATCGAAGATCGAGTGATTGGAGGATTGAAAATAAGCACGATGGTCTTCACGATTATAGGGAAATCTGCAAGCAAAACAGGCACCACAAAACACAACATTGAGAAGCATCCCCCCGCACTTATTCATTACTATTATATTAATACTGCTAACTATTATATTAATACTACTACTAAAAGGATAAACACTGGTTGTCTCTCGAGAAGCGTTTGTTTTTATGTGAGTCTCTAGCTTGACTCACCCCATATCATAGTAATATTAGGGCTGAAATAGGTGGAGAGAAAATTCTCCATCGGATTTTCATTCAGAATGTTAAGATAAACATTAATACATATGAAAGTTCCACTCCGATGAGATAAATCCAAATTAATAGAATGAACTCTATTAAAGATGAGTATACCGGGATTAAAAACTTTGTCTTCATTTTCAGATGAAAATGATAATAAAGTCTCAATCACGGTTAACTCCAAGAAGAATAGGAGTTCATGATATGAAGAACGATAAGAAGAATGAGATAGAAAGTTGTTTTCCATAAGAATTAAAAGTGCCTCAGACGAGGTTTTCTCTTTTAAATTCTTATCTTGTGTTACTTCATTAGTGACAACATGAGTGCTACCATGAACAAGTATGCCTAGATTGAAAACTTTGTCCTCATTTCTGAAAGGAAATGATGGCAAAGTATTGATCTCAAGCAATTCCTCATGGAGAGTCGAGTCACACTCGAGTAACTGAGGAAGTAAAGCATTTGATTCAGGAGATTCAAGTTCATCAATTAAAATCTTCCTTTTAGAGTCCTTGATTTTATCTTTTTCATAGTAAATGTCATCAAATGGATCATGATACAAAAATTTTCACTATTCATCATTGTCATTTTCAAAATCAAAGAGATCATCATCTTCATCTTTCGGTGTAAATGAGTAAACAAGAGCAGGTTAATCGATGAAACTCTCGAGAATGGGATTAGTAATATCAATATCAGTCTTAGGCAAAAAATCTATTGATGCATCTCGGTTCAGCAAATATTCAATTTCTCTAAGATCAGCTTCATAATCAAAATTATCGTCCTCATTTCCTGATGGAAATGTATCGGCGAACTTCTCAAGAGAATAATCACTAGTCTCATCTAGTGAAGAACTAGGAAAGAAATCAGAAGGGGAAGTGGTACTGCCACTAATCGGCTTATCTTTTGAAAAATCGATAACATTGATACAATGAAAAGATTGAATATCTCTTGAAGATTTATCAGTATAGAACACAACTTATTCATTCCCGACTCTTAAAGTTAAATTTTCTTTGTACAGATCCATAAGAGCTTTTTCAGTGCGCAAGAAAGGTCTCCCTAAAATGATAGGAACTCTAGGATCAGCCTCAAAATCAACAATAATGAAATCGGCTAGAAAGTTGAATTTTTCAACTTTTACAATAACATCTTCAGCTATACCCATCGAATACGTGACAGATCGGTTAGCCAGTTCAAGAGTCATTCGAGTGGGTTTCAGGGGTCCGATCCCAAGTTTCTCATAGATCGAAAGAGGCATAAGGTTTATGCTTGCTCCAAAATCGGCTAAGGAGTTATAACCCTCTAGATCTTGTAGGATACAAGGAATGAGAAACTTTCCAGGATCTTCAAGTTTTTCGGGAAACTTATTAAGAAAGATGGCAGAGCATTCAACATTTATCGATGTATTTGCTAACTCTTCTAATTTTTCTTTGTCTTTTAATAAATCTTTTAACACTTTATGGTATTTTGGAATTTGTGTTAAAGCATCTATAAGACTGATATCAAAATGAAATTGCTTCAATATTTTCAAAAACTTGGATACTTGAACATCATTTTTATCAAGAAGTTTTGTCTTATTAAGCCTCGAAGGATACAGAATCTTAGGTTCTTCCTTTGGTTTTGATGGTGACACTGGCTGAATTCCTGGAGGTGGGACATGTGCGGTACTTGCTGGGCTTGTAATATGCACCTCGTCCATTAAAGTCTCCGGTTCTTTTTCCACTTCCCCCTAGGAGTAGGAGGAGCAGGGGGTGGAATAGAAGGTTCAACAATAGTCAATCCACTCCTTGTTGTAATCGAATTAATCTGCTCTCACGGATTAGGAACGGTGTTGCTAGGAAGAGCACCCTAAGGTCTCTCCTGAAGGGCCTTAGTTAATTGTCCTATTTGGTTTCGAACAAATTGATTTACGGCCTCCTGGTCTTTTTTAAGGTTTTGGTTCTGGATTAATAACTGTCTCAACAAATCTTCCATGGAGGATTGATTTGGAGCTTGGTTTTGATTGAAATTTTGACCATGGTTTTGATTATATTCCTGATTTTGATTATAATTATTACCCTGGTTAAAATTTTGACCTCTATTCTGATTATACCCTTGACCTTGATTAAATCTGTTTTGATTGTTTTGAAATTTTTTATTATTACCCTGATTTTGATTATTTAGTGGATTGAAACCGGGTGGTCCAAGAAAATTATTAGAATGATAGCTAAGAAGATTACGGTTTCCTTGAGGTTGGTAAGTATTACCACCTGAATTATAGTTCCCCGTAGTAGCATAAACGTCCTGAGTGTAGCCACCGGCGGCTTGACACTCATAATAAGAATGTGGATCACCACAAGTCTCACAGCTAGGAGTCACAGAATTAACTTGCTAATTTGAATAGTACATCTGTAGCATATCTTTTCTCATTTCGATCATCTGCTGAGCAAGAGCTGCTATCTTGGAGGAAGAAGAAATGGAAGAACCAGATGACTCACCCCTATGAGCTGAGGTATCCCAGTCATTGTGGTGGGCGGTTATATTCTTGATGAGATCATATCACTCTTCGGGTCGCCTTTTCATAAAGGTTCCCCTAGCAACAGCATTGATTGTATCACGATGTCTCAAAGTTAACCCGTTATAAAACGTATCTATTTGAGTAACGGGTAACATATGTGGAAACTAGAAGGGGGTTGAATAGTTTTTACCGTTATACAATTAAAACTTAGATTGTCGAGTTATGTAAGATTAAAGAGATATACACGAGTGTATATGATAGCGATGCAATAAGTAAATAAATAATCTACGAGATATGAACAAGTAAAGATAAGAAAGATCAAACCGATGACATAATGATTTATAGTGGTTCGGCTACGAAGCTCCTCTTCGCCCTACTCCACTCCCCAAGTACCCAACTTGAGAGTTATCTTCACTATGTCAACAAGCTCCCTTTAGGCGGAGAAAAGCGTAGTTCTACTGCGAGATAGAACCAATCTAACTGATTCTCTTAAAATAACACCTTTACTATATATATAAATATAAATATATATAATATAAGAATTATCTCAAAGTATCAATAATAAGAATTCCGTAAGGCTTTTAGAAGGGATAATCACTTTTGACCAAAGTAAAATCCTAAAAACCTTCCCGGGTCGTGTCCCGACGAGGTGTGAATGGAAAATCGAGGTAACATTTGTGGAATAATGCTTGAATAATCATAAATTTGATTAGGTTTTCTATTTCTACAAATAAAATACACAAACAAGTAAAGGCAAACTAAAAACGGTAAGCAATTAAAGCCTAAACACGAAAAACGTTAACGGGATTTAAATCCCGTTCTTTAAAAAACCAAATTCTACTAATTTAACCCGACGAAAGCAAAATTAATTTTTAACAATCCTAAATGATAAAAGAAATTTTTTTAAAAAAAGAATTATATTTTTTTGTCTTTTATTTATTTTTTTATGAATTAAAAACGGTTTTTATCTAAATTAAATATTAAAAATACTAAACTTTTTATAAAAAATCTAAAAAAATTACAAAAAGTAGCTAAAAGTGAGCAGGTCTATGAAAAATAAATTGAGGTTAACAGTTTATCTAAATAAGCAGGAAATAAGCCGAAAAGGGCTTATAGCTTAAAAGGCCAAAATGTGGTTAAGTATTTAAATCGTGCAAGTTAAAACGGAAAAGACCTAAGGGCACGTTTGGTTGTGTGTGTTGTGTTAAATATGTTGGTAGAGGTGAGGTTGAGGTCAGGGGTTCGAGCCTTGCTCAACCCTGATTTCCCTCAACTCCCAACATTTTTTTTTGCAAAATTTTTTAAACAACTTTTTAGATAAGCTAAAAATAAGGACTTTTTGTAAAAGCAACTTTTCTAAAAAGCACAAATAAGCACAAAAATAAACTAAAAAGGTTACAAAATACCTAAAAGAACTAAAAAGGCTTAAGACCTAAACTGTTAGGCTTTTAAGGCTAAATAAGCTAAGGAAAAGCAAATAAGCTAACCACCAAGAATAAGCTATAACTAATAAGCATTATAGAACAAAAATAAGCAAATAAAAAGAAAAATAAGCTAAACTAAGCTTAAAGGACAGAATTTCCTAAGAGGCTTTTAAACTTAGATTCTAAACCACAAATGCTCATGAGCTTAAATAAGCACTAATCCTAAGTCAAATAAGCTACAAGGGCTTAAAATTAACCTAATAAGCAAAACTAAACCTAAATAAAACAAATCCAAATAGCCAATAAGCCTAGATAAGCAATTAAGCTATTTGGCCAAAACTGATGACCAAACAGCCTAAGGGGCCACTTTCTAGCTTATTTTTAAGCAAGAGAATAGATCCTTATGGCTTAGTGACTAATACTACAAAAAAGCTTATGCAACAAGCTACACTATTCCACAAAGAAAAAGTATTTTGAAATTCATTTGAGCCATTAAAAAGCTTATGGAAAATGGTTGTTCACACTAAGTTCTACTTTTTTTGGTTTTTCTTAAAAGAGAAATTGGCTTTTGCAGCCCTATAAATAAGCTAGTAAAATAAGTTTAAAATCTAAAATAAGCTAAAACAGATAAAGATTGACAACTAATGAGCTTATGCTCTTAAATTCAGACTCTAAAAACAACTTTAACTTATCTAAAATTGTGATTTGAAAAAGGACTTTGAAAAAGAAAGTTATGAACTTGAAAACTTGACAGATTTATGACTAAACCAAATTGGACAAATGCAAACTTATAACAACCAATTTCTACTGCATTTTAGACTTTAAAAGAACACTAACCAAGACCTTAAGACAACTTTTGAGTAAAGATCAAGTGAAAACAGTTTGAACAAATCCCAATTCCACATATTTGAAGAACATGTACACAAAACCTTAAACTTGATTTTAAACTTTAAAAACTTTTAACCACTGATTAAAAAGGCTTAATTGAAGCTGTTTAAAGTTTGCAAAGTGACCCAAAATAGCTTTGAACTATTTTTGACCCACTTTGGCTACTGACCCAAACACCCCTTTAAACATGATTTTTGCATTTTGAGCTTGATAACTTAAGATTTAGCACTAAAACCTCAAAGACCAGATAATTTTTAGCTTAATACAAACCTAATGAACATCTTTTAACAACTAAATAAGCCAGAATAACAAGATTGACAACTATGCTACTTTATAAGCTATTTAAGACAGATTTTAAGAAAAACTTAAACAAATAAATTTTAAACTACAACCTAAGTATTTTAAGCACTAAACATCTATAATAAGCTATAATAAGCAGATACAAACAAGCAATAAGCACAATAAGCCAGAAATAAGCAGATTCAACTTTTTAAGCTAAAAATGACTTTTGAGAACTTACAAAGGTCCAGAGCTTTTGTGAATGATTCAAGCACTCAAATCAGCTTATAACCAACCTATAGCTTATCCACATAAGCACTAACCCATGGCCATCCATTATACACCATGCTCCAAGTGAAATTTTGACAGATTCTTTGATTTTTTTGGTGAAATATCTTTAAAATCTCACAAACTATGGTAAAAGCTTGTAAGATCCAAGAAACAGCTTAAGTAACAAGGAACACAACTTTTGAGAGCTTATAAAACAGTTTTATAACATAAAATGCTTCAATCTTAAAAACAGAATTTTCATAAACACTTAAATTTCATTCAACTTAAAATCTGAGTACAAGGTAAAAAAAAGGTACAATAAGCTCAAAGTAAACCCCCCCCCCCACCCCCCCACCCCTCCCCCCCCCACCCCCCGCACCCCCCCCCCACCCCCCCCCCCCCCCCCTAAAAAAAAAAAAAGAAAAAAAAAAAAATAAAAGAAAAAAAAAAAAAGAAAAAACCCCCCCCCCTCCCCCCCCCCCCCCCCCCCCCCCCCCCCCCCCCCCCCCCCCCACCCCCCCCCCCCCCCCCCCCCCCCCCCCCCACCCCCCCCCCCCCCAACACGACCCCAATTAATCAAATCCCCCCTCCAATCCCCCACCCTCAACATCCCCTCAAGCCCCCAATCCCGCAAACATCCACACCCCCCAATCCCCCATCCACCAACACCCCCCCCCAAAACACCACTACAAAACGCCAGAGAAACCTCCCCCACCCTCCCTCCCAACCGCCCCCAAAAATCTACCCTACCCTATCCACCCCCTAAATGCCCCCCACCCCCAACCCCATCAAAGCAGTACAATGAACGCCACCCCTACCCCAGATTTAAAACATAAAAAACAAAATGACACTGAAACACAAGTGCAAAAAAGTAAGCTAAAATAAATTATTAATAAATTATTACCCAACACATAAAGAACTATTTTCGACCGCTACATAGGACAACTACCCAAACCACCCCATTACACATTAAAATTAGCATATTGAGCAAGAAAAACTTAATGATTTAGCACTAAAACCTCAAGACCAAATACACAATTAGCTTAAAAACCACCCTAATGAACATCTTTTAACAAGTAAATAAGCCAGAATAACAAGATTGACAACTATGCTACTTTATAAGCTATTTAAGACAGATTTTAAAAAAAAACTTAAACAAATAAACATTTTTAAAACTAACAACCTCATATTTTAAGCACAAAACATCTATAATTTAAAACTATAAAAATCAGATACCAACAAGCAATAATGCACAAAAGCGAAACTAAGCAGATTTTAATTTTTAGCTAAAAATAACTTTTGATAACTTTACAAAGTCTAAGCTTTTTGTTGATGAAGTCATAGCACTCAAATCATCTTAAAACCAACCTAATTATTAAAAAGCCTTTATATTTTAATCCACATAAGCACTAACCCATGGCCATCCATTATACACCATGCTCCAAGTAAAATTTTTAATAGATTCTTTGATTTTTTTTTGTGAAATATCTTTAAAATCTCACAAACTATGGTAAAAGCTTGTAAGATCCAAGAAACACTAATAAACAGATCACAACTTTTGAGAGCTTATAAAATAGTTTTATAACATAAAATGCTTCAATCTTAAAAACAGAATTTAACTTAAAACGTAAAAATTTTCATTGAACTTAAAAGAGTACAAGGCTTTTTAATAAAAGTACAATAAGCTAAAAACAAACTTAATTTAAGCTGAAAAGTAAAACTCGATTTAAAACTACATGCCTCCAGGGCTTACAAAAGGGTCCTATTTATATAGAATTCTTCAAGTCTTGGGTCTTCAATGTGCTAGTTATGTGAGTGAGATAGCAGGTGTGCTAGTTGTGTGAGAATAGTCTCCAAGTCATCATAGCCCTTTATTTTGAGTGCTCACCAAGTCCATCAATCATAGCCATCCATTCTTTGTCTTCATTCCTTGATGAATGGTGTTGTTTAGGATTGCCAAGGTGGAATTGTTGTTTTATGAAGTGGGGTTGAGGTGGGAGAGGGATGTTTTTGTCTGGGGGTGCAGTGGTCGATGGAAAGAGCTGATGAATAGTGATGGCGGGAAAATGGGTGTGTTTGTTTTGGTTTAACGGGCGTTTGCCCTGTTTTTGTTAAATATTTGCACCATTAGTCCTTTTGGACTAGCAATGTTAGTCCTTAAGGACTAACGATGCAAAAGGGGTAAAGGGTTTATGGGTTAACAACTGTTAAGTGGGATTGGGCTTAGTATTGGGCTTTTGTTATAAAAGGATTCGGGCCAGGATTTTAAATAAATACTTATGGGCTGATCCGGCCCATTAAGTGGGGAACGGGTTGGCCCGATAAGATTTCTTCGGTTTCGTCTTCGGCTTTGACTTGTTGACTTTTTGGGTTGACTTTGACTTTGACTTTGACTTTTTCACGCTTTTCCATTCCCTTGCTCGGTTTTGTCGTGTTGGCTTTGTTTTTGTCTTTTTATTAGATATCTGTTATCTGCACAATCATAAATCACAAAACACACAAATACAATGTATTTTTGGTATATTTTGGTCATTTTAAGGCACATATTATAGCAAAATATATATTTAATAAAGTCCATACCAAATCCCCCATACTAAGATATTGTCGTGTCCTCACGCAATGCCATAAGTAAACACTTAAGAAAACTAAGAATCTCAATCCCCCTCGACTAATTACCTCAAAAAGTAGCTAAATGTTCATCAAAGGGAATTAAAGACTCATAAGCTTTGAAAAGCCCCATTTTGACCATTTTATAAATATTTACACTTATTCCCACACATATTTTTGTATTTTTCCTTTTTCTCATCTTTTTGTACTTTTTATATTAAGAAACTAACTAGAACGATTGACTTTCGTTATTTTTATAACTTTTCGGGTCACGGAATAAGATGCATTTCAATCCTAAAATGCACAAGAAGGATAAATTCATCGTCCCAAACCAAGCTTAAAAACGAAATCACCATTAAATATGAGCTAAGATGCTAACACTACTCATACTTGTACCTTGTTAAACTTTTCACTCCCAACAATATTTCATGCGTTATGTTAGTGTGCTTATTTAGAATTTCAACCATAATCAAAACCTTTTTAAGAAAATTCAATATTCTAAGCTTCACATTCCACCCAAAATAAATGATTTTGAAGGCGAGATCATATCCATGTAGTGACATTCCTTCTTGTCACATCTCAGCCGAGACGCTTAGGTGACCATTCTTTGACACCCCACAAGATTAACTCACGGGACCATCGTTTTCAAAAATTCCTTAGTCTTCCCGTTAATAAAAACAATTCATGTTTAGAAAAACCACAATAATAAAACGATTAGTCTTAGTTAAAAAGCATATTTAAAATTTAAGAAAAAGAGATTTTCCCTATATTTATTAAATCACATATATCACACTTATCATAATTATATTTTTAACAAAGGAAATCCTCGACCTTTTAGAAGGCTGCAACGATCGGTTTAAAGTCACCGACAAGATCAACAAACTTTTATCAGTCTCGGATTATTATTCTTACTATGAGCCTTTTTTTGAAGGCTGCAACATCGGTTGTGAGCCGGCAAGATGCAGCAAACTTTTAATCACGCCCAATAGTTTATAATAATTACTCCCCATTTTATTGTAACATAATGTTATATTACCATGATATAAAGAGAAAAAACTTCTTTTTATAAAAATTTAAGTAATAAATTTTGAACAAGACAAAATAATATAATGTTGTCGACTACATTAATAAGCTTTCAATATCAAAAATTGTATGATTTAAGTTTAATTTTTGAAAATAGCACGTATTATTAGTTCGGTTAGAAGCTTATGGGAGAAAAAAAGCCACAAACTACACTTATGAGCTCTTAAGATTTCCAACTAATCCTTGTTTAGCATCTAACTCATAATTAACTCTATCATTTTTCGTTCTTCGCAAATTTAAAATCTTTAATAAAAAAAGATCCGCGAATGCTTATTCTAAAAGTTAAGGAACAAGCTAGAGCGTAACATGCTCGATCGAGTCAAAATTTATTCTTATTCTACCCAGCAAGAAAGTCAAAATTGTGATAAAACACTTATTTTATTTTTGGAATTTTTTAAAATTTTTCATTTTTTTGGTATTTTGGTGGTAAAAACGGGATTACGTGAAAACAACGGTTGCAAGCACAATCAAATCGATAGATCCCCCCATACTAGAATTGAACATTGTCCTCAATGTTTTAAGAAGGGTCTCTACGTAAATCCTAAGCCGTTTATTAAGTATGCTTAAAGATAAACGTTAGTCGAAAAGATTTGGATATTGAATTCCCATAATGAAGCTGAGGATTTGAAGCTCGAGTGAACGAATGACAAAACCATGAGCACGAGAGGCTTCAAAATCCGGGCAATCCTAGACATACAACAAAACACAAAACACGAGAATGGAAGAGGCACACCTCCTCACATTACACTTATTAGAAAATAGAAAGAAGATAGAAGGATAAGCATGGGTTGCCTCCCACGAAGCGCTTGTTTAAGGTCACTTAGCTTGACACGTCCCCAAATTCATTGGTCCTTGGAGAAAGTTTGGAGATCCGGGACAACCATATGTGGTATGTCCCCTCTAAAGTAATGCTTAAGTCGATGACCATTCACCTTGAAGTTTGGCCCGTCGGTTTGTGATAACTCGACGGTGCCATATGGAAATACTTAGGTAATGGTGAATGGTCCAGTCCAACGGGTCTTAAGCTTGCCCGAGAAAATCTTTAATCTAGAATTAAAGAGGAGGACTCGATCACCAACGTTGAAAACGCGGTTCTTGATCTTGGAGTCATGGATCCTCTTTGTCTTCTCTTTGTAGATCAAAGAGTTCTCATAGGCTTGATCACGAAGTTCATTCAATTCATTCATTTGAACTTTCTGGTTATCACCCGCGGTTACAAGGTCATAATTGCAATGCTTTAAGGCCTAGTAGGCCTTGTGCTCGAGCTAGATGGGTAGATGACAAGCCTTTCTGTACACCAACTTGTAAGGAGTACACTCGATGGGTGTCTTATATGCAGTATGGAAGGCCCATAGTGCATCATCTAGCTTATCGGACCAAGAAGCACGGTTTTTACCTATGGTCCTTTCAAGAATGCGTTTCAAACCACGATTTGAAACCTCAACTTGCCCACTTGTTTGTAGGTGATACACGGTGGAGAGAAGGTGAGTAACTCCGTATTTAAGCATGACCTTTGCAAATTGGTCATTGCAAAAATGGGTACCACGATCACTAATGATAGCACGAGGGGTCCCAAATCGGGCGAAGAGAGATTTTAAGCATTTGCAAACAACTCAGGCGTCATTGGTGGGGAGCGCTTTCGCTTCAACCTATTTCGACAAATAATCGACGGCCACGAGTATATACTCGTTCCCTCGTGAAGACGGGAACGGTCCCATAAAATTGATGCCCCATATGTCAAAGATCTTACAAACTTGGATTGCATTTTGTGGCATTTTATCCCTTTGTGAGATTTTTCCTTGACGTTGACAAGCGTGACACCGTGTGACCAAGTCATGGGCATCTCAGTAAATAGTCGGCCAATAAAATCCGGCATCAAATACTTTTTTAGCGGTGTAGTTGGCACCATGATGTCCCCCGATGGGTCCATTATGGCAAGCCATGAGGATATCATGAGCTTCTTGGCCAAAAACACACCGCCGAATCACTTGATCCGCACAAATCTTAAACAAATAGGGGTCGTCCCAAAAGTAGTGCTTAACATCCTTGAAAAACTTGTTCTTTTGTTGGGACGACATCCCTTTCACAACAAAATTCCCCGCATGGTAATTTGCAAAATCGGCAAACCATGGGGTACTAGCATCACCACGAAAAGTCACCATACCAAGTGTCTCGAGAGGAAATGTTTTCGTAATTTCCTTTTTCTCGAGCTCACTTTGGTGGGGGTTCTCTAATCTAGAGAAGTGGTCGGCCGCTAGATTCTCCGCTCCTTTTTTATTACGGATAATGACATCAAATTCTTGGAGTAGGAGAATCCAACGAAGCAATCTCGGTTTAGCATCTTATTTAGCGAGAAGATACTTAAGAGCTGAGTGGTCCGTATACACTATTGTTTTCGACAAGACAAGATATGGCCGGAATTTCTCGAAAGCATATACTACGGCTAAAAGCTCTTTTTTCGTAGTAGTATAATGAGCTTGAGCGTCGATCATAGTCTTGCTTGCATAGTGTATCGGTTGAAAATGTTTGGTCTTACGTTGCCCCAAGACCGCACCTACCGCAAAGTCAATAGCATCACACATAATCTCAAACGGTAGGTCCCAATCGGGGGCAAATAAATTGGTGCTTCGGTCAATTTCTTCTTAAGGGCATTAAATACCTCCACACATTCCTTGGAAAAGACAAACGGGGTTTCTTTCTCTAGAAGGTGGGTCATTGGTCCGGAGATTTTTGAGAAGTTTTGAATAAACCTACGGTAAAATCCGGCATGTCCTAAAAAACTTCTAACTCCTTTGACAGTTGTGGGATGAGGTAATTTTGCTATTACATCAACTTTAGCTCTATCGACCTCAATCCCGGACTTAGAAATTTTACGGCCGAGGACGATGCCCTCTTTGACCATAAAATGGCACTTCTCCCAATTTAGAACAAGATTGGTGTCTTCGCACCTTTTGAGCATTTTGTCTAAATGGGAGAGGCATGAAGAGAAAGAATCCCCAAAGACCGAGAAATCATCCATGAAGACCTCCATTGTTTCCTCTATCATGTCGTCGGTAGACAAAAGTTCCGTAAGGGCAAGAGAATGTGGTTTTCTCTTGGTCCTTTGGGTCAACTGGTATTTGAAAGTAACCCGAGAAACCATCTAGAAAACAATAGCATTCGTTTACCGCGAGTCTCTCAAGCATTTGGTCCATAAACGGCAATGGAAAAAGATCTTTACGGGTGGCATCATTTAACTTTCGATAGTCAATGCATACACGCCATCCCGTAATTAATCGAGTAGGTATCAATTCATTGTCATCATTTTCAATTACGGCTATACAACCTTTCTTGGGCACACAATGGACGGGGCTAACCCATGGGCTATCGGAGATGGGATAAATTAATCCGGCTTTAAGAAGTTTGATAACTTCTTTCTTGATAACCTTGTGAATTTTTGGGTTAACCCGTCTTTGATGTTGCACCGTGGGTTTAACATTATCTTCCATCAAAATCTTATGAGTACAAAACTT